>CAUYQU010007394.1:0-45455 GCA_963574635.1 Cheracebus regulus
CAGGTTTAAATAAAATATTGGTTGGCTGCTTATTTGTTATTTTCATCCCCTATTCCTTCCTGTCTCCATTGTTAAGCACAATTATTGGCATAAAAGACGTTTTTAATACCCATTTTTAGACTGCATTCTAGCCTGGGCAATAAAACAAGAATCCCATTCTCTCTCCCTCTTTCTCGTCCTCTTTCTTTCTCTCTTTCCTTCTTTTTTTTCTTTTTTTTTTTTTTGCTGTTTCTTTCTTTCTTTCTCCTTTTCTCTCTTTTTCTAAAGAAAAAAAAAATTATGCTATCTCTTGATTTTTGCAAAATCCCAGGCAGGGAATCATTATGAGAATGATTATGTTAGATTCTTGAGGAGCTCAAGGGACAGAATGAAAGTAACCACAATAAAGGCATTATTTTCAGATTTGTCCTCTGACAACACTTCATAGGGCTAAGAATAAATCTGTGTTTTCTAACTGTTTTTGAGAGATGACTCTCAAATATATGTGTGTAAATATACGTATAACATTATTGTTGTGATAAAACTTACAAAATGTTGTCTAACAAGTAGGTCATTAGACATCCAGTGCTTAGCATGCACCCAAATTTAAGTATATTCCAATTTGAATACAGCATATATATCTACAGAGATATATATCTATAGATATAGATATATAGAGAGATTATTTTTCAAAAAGCAAATAGATATCTATATTGGATACAATGTTTATATCTATATTGGATATATATATATTATTTTTCAAAAGTCAAATTTATATACACATATGTACATAATGTGGATCAAAGTTTGAGAGTGGGGAAGAGAAACTTTAAGAAAGAACTCTAGATTACAACACAATTCAGAGTACTGGCATGACAACAGTGCTAATAGTGATGACAATAGCAATAATAATAATATCAGCTACATTTTGAGTGTTGTAATGAGACAGCTTCTTTGCTTTTTGCTTTATATTCATTAACAAGCAAAAAGGGGACAGAGGAAACCCAGGGAGTATTTTGCCCAAGGGTAATCAGAACTCAAATCTAATTACATTATAAATTTTACCTCAACATATGTCCATTTCTGCACAGAAGAGTTAACATAACAGGTGTGACATCACTGTCCTTAGAAAGGCCTGCTTGCAGGCTGGCTACTTGGACTTTGGGAGATTGCCTGACATTCTTTGAATCGAATGGCTCACTGTGCTTAAACTGTTTGTGCAAACAATATGGTTTATGTTGAACACCTGCTTTGCTTCTTGGATTCTGGAATTTGGGTACATGCTAAGTATTGTGCATCTAATGGCTTCCTTGCTAGACAACATTTTACAAGTGCTATCACAATGACTCATTGCTTGGAGAATTAAGCATTTCCTATGAGACTTCACTCAGAAAGAACTCTTGGAAGCCTGCATCAGATTTCCTCCAAACATTACCCCATGTGCCTTTTCCCTTTGCAGATTTTGCTTTGCATTCTTTTGTTGTCATAAATCATAACTGTGTGATTGTATACTGAGTCTTGTACATCCTCTAGCAAATGATCAAAACTGGAGATAATCTTGGGAACCCCTAACATATCTATCTTCCATGTCATTCTCTCATTTGGAGAAGATAAAATTTTATTTTCTACCTGAGTACATGGGAAGGCTGTATTTCTCAGCCTGTCTTGAAATCAAATTGGACCATAGGACTGAGCTCTGATAGGTGGAATGTCCGTTAGTCCAATATAAGCCCATCAAATGCCACACCCCATCTTCCTGCTCTCTACTGAGGACCAGATGTAGATGACTCAGAGGTGGAAGCTGACACCATAGTGGAGCCACGAGATGAAGGAGTTGTTCTCAATAAATGAGTTGAACAGAGATCCCATCCTGTCCCCAGCTGAATCACATAGGATTAGGAAATGAAAGATAAACAAACATTTGCTGTCTTAAACCACTGACATACTAGAGCTGTGTGTTGCAGCATTGATCTTACTTTGTCTAATATTTATGGTGATGTGCTGGATACCAACACCCCAATCTCCTTCTTCTCAACTTTGAAGTATGTTGCAAAAGTGAAAGGGATTAAGCCACAGAGATCTCATTACTCATTTGACAGAATAATAATACCTGATGAGCCAACACAAGACATGAATAATCTACCAGATGGAGACCCTTGCAATGGAATCAAAGGAAGTTCTCTGTTACCACTGCAGATTGCTCTTAATATTTTTGAGTAGTACTTGATAAAATCAACAAAAGGTGTTAAACTACTGTGTGTAGTTCTTTCACTAAAGGAGCCATGCTCTTTCACTCCCCTGTTATTAGATTACTTTTCAAAAAACCAAATTAACAACTCTTCAGTTTCGTTCAGTACATGTGGAAAGAACTAAAAAAGAGAAAGAGAAGATATAAATTTTATTGGGCTGGCCTCCAATTGTTTTGTTTGGGGTCATTCATTTGTTCACTATATTTATTGATTACCAGTTATATACAAGACACAGCCTGCAGAACCGAGAATTCTGTAGTAAAGAAGGTACAGCACCTGCTCTCAGGAAGCATAAAGAATAGGGGAGGAGTCAATAAGTGAAGAGGAAATCCCAAATAAGCACTATGATGGGAGCTCAGAGAAGGGTCTCCAAACCTACTTTAGGAGACATCAAGAAAGCTTTCCCACAAATAAGTCTTTCAACCCCAAAACTCTCAAGATAGCTCCTAGTCCTCCTCAATTTCCCTCACCTTTTAATCCAAACCATCATGACGTCCATTCAGCTCAACCTCCACCAAATAGCCAAGCCCAAAATTTATCTCTTCTTTACTTGCTGCCACCCTGGTCTAAGCCACATCTCCTTTCTGTCTTAGTCTTTTGGACCAGATTTCTAGAGGGTCTCCAATTTTACTTTGATGGCCCACACTCTGTTTTGCTTAGAGTAGCTTTCCAGTGCCATCTTAAAAAAAAAAAATGCTTGATTTGTACCTGGGCTTTTAAAAACCAGTAGTTCCTCATTATCCTTAGAACAAAATACAGATGATGTTCCAGGTTCCAGTGGCTCTTGCTCACTCCTGCCTTATGGTTTTGGACTGCTCTTTATGCCTAGAATGTCCTTTTTCTACCTTTCCACGGCTATGTCCTTATTGACATTGTAGATACAATGCAATGCTACCTCCCCATCTAAAGAAGCTCCCTGCTCTACTTCTTTGTAACAAATGTCATCCTCTTTCTACGCCACCAGATATTTTCTTATTTACTTATGTGTTTGCTTTTTGCCCCTCTTTTCACTATCTCCCCCCACCAGAATGTAAATTCTAAAGAAAAATTACCTGTCTTTTTTTTTGTCAGTATATCTTAAATACCTGGTATAGTGATGAGCCTGAACTCAGCACTCAGAGAAGAAATAATAAAAACATATATTGAAAGGAAGTCTAAGTACGGATGTGGAAAAGGGGGTAGGCATCGGCCTGAAGAAGGGAGTTGTGGGAAGCAGCATTTCTCGCCAGAGAAAAAGTCCAGGTTGAGGACTTTCAGAGGAGTGCACTTCAACAGCCGGCAGTTTCTTCTGGCTAGAGGAGAGTAAACACAGAAGAGTGAGGGGTGAGATAGGAAAAATCAGCAAAAGCTGGTTGGTCAAGGCCTGGCTGCTCAAGGGCCAGTTGGGTCACAGCAGTACAGAGAGCATCTAACTTGGTATCTGACTTATAGTAGATGTTCCAGAAATATTTGTTGGATGAGTATAACAAGGATGATTCCATCTATCTTCTAATTGCATAATAATAATAATAATAATAATAATAATAATGAAAGGAAGCAATTGGTTTTAAGTAGGAACTGACTAGTTTCTATTTGCTCTTTAGAAAGACCTTTTCAGGTACACAGTGGAGAATGATTTGGAGGATGACAGGACTGCAGGCAAGGAACCCGGGCCATTGCAGACATGTAGGTGAGAGGTGACAGCGGTGTGTGAGAAGCAGGGCAGTGGAGAGGGAGAGGCAAGGGCAGGCTGAGAGATACGAAGACTGGAGAACTGGCTGAACTTGGAGATTAATTAGAAACAGGACGTTCTGAGGAAGGTGTCCAGAAAGAAAAGTGGGTTTCTTTCTTTCCTTTTTTTTTTTTTTGAGCCAGAGTCTCACTCTGTCACCTAGGCTGGAGTGCAGAGGCACAATCTCAAGCTCACTGCAACTTCCACCTCCCAGGTTCAAGCGATTCTTGTGCCTCAGCCTCCCGAGTAGCAGGGATTACAGGTACATGCCACCATGCCTGGCTAATTTTTGTATTTTTAATAGAGACGGGTTTTCGCCATGTTGGCCAAGCTGGTCTTGAACTCCAGGCCTAAAGTGATCCACCTGCCTAGGCTTCCCAAAGTGCTGAGATTACAGGCATGAGCCACTACCTTCAGCCTGGATTTCGAAGTGATTGCATAAATGAAGGTAGCATTTACTGAGAAAAGACAGGTTAAGGAGGCAAAGGTGATGAGCTAAGTATACTGCATACATATTTCACTTAATTAAAGTAAAAGCTATTTTAAGAGTTAGGCATTATTTGGATGAATGCAAGATGACTCTTATCTGTGACCAGGGCCTAGGCTTCCGTTCTAAAGTCAGGTACTAAGTGGCACAATGGGCCAGGTACTTGGAATGAGGTATGAAGGATGCTATGATGAATCAGGCTTGGGAGATGGACTTTAGGAAGCTCATGGATTAAGCAGATACAAAGGTCCTCAGCCCATTTCTATTTTCCTTTTTTTCCTTAGTTTTTTTTGTGTGTGAGGGCATGGTGGGTAGTGGTTTGGGGAAGGGTTGCTACTGCCTTTCAATGGAAAATCGCTCATTGGAGTAAGGGTGGAGAAGAAGGGCCATGGGGCAGGTCTGCCCTTCCCAAAGGGGTGCCCGAGCAAACAAGAGCAGGCTGAGTGGTTGACGAGTCAGCCCT
Organism: Cheracebus regulus; assembly: GCA_963574635.1. Taxonomy (NCBI): domain Eukaryota; kingdom Metazoa; phylum Chordata; class Mammalia; order Primates; family Pitheciidae; genus Cheracebus; species Cheracebus regulus. Next base: position 4,890 of record CAUYQU010007394.1, read on the forward strand.
CCAGACCATCCATCAGGTCAGCCTCAAAATGTCTAGCAACCAGGCACTCCTGCCCAGTATGGAAATAGTGGTTGTTTAAAATCAAATTACAAGTTCATAATTAATTGCTAATGGAGAAGTAAAAATAATTTGTAGGATACACGTATTGGCAACCGTTTTATGTCAAAAGAATCTCTCCACACACACAGATGTATGTACATAAACTATGCCTGTGAGAATAAAGGAGGAAACTAACAGTAGTTACCTCTAGCAAGGTGGGATGAAAGGTTGACTGTAGCTAGGACACTTCGATATTTAAATTTTGAATCCTCTGTATGATTTAAAATGTTTATGAGTTTAAAATTTGAAAGAAGGCCGAGTGCAGTGGCTCACACCTGTAATCCCAGCACTTTGGAAGGCAGAGACAGGCAGATCACCTGAGGTCAGGAGTTCGAGACCAGCCTGACTAACATGGTGAAACTCTGCCTCTTCTAAAAGTAGAAAAATTAGCTGGGTGTGGTGATGCACACCTGTGATTCCAGCTACTCAGGAGTCTGAGGCAGAAGAATCTCCTGAACCCAGGAGGCGAAGGTTGCAGTCAGTGGAGACTGCGCTGCTGCACTCCAGCCTGGACTACAGAGGGAGACTCTTTATAAAAAAAAAAAAAAAAAAAAAAGTTCTAAAGAAACAAATAAATCAAGAAGCATCTAAATGCCATTGAATATACTAGATTGGTGCAAAATTGCCGTTTTTGCCATTAACAGTAATGGCAACCCTCCCCCCAATTTCTTTTGTACCAACATAATGCATAACATAAACTAATGCTTAACATAATATATTTTAAGATGACATTACCGAGTCATTATGAATTTTTATTACATTATGAAGTTTAGTTACTTTTGTATGTGGAAGAATAAGGAAAGAACTGAAGGGCTTGGATATCTTTTGAAGGCACTCTTAAAGATATTAAGTAAATCATTTCTCATTTATCTACATGGATATTAATATTCTAAATTTTTAAAGGATAGTTTCATGTCTAGAGAATCTAAGCCATTGTTCAAGCTCAAAAATGGCAGCGGTAAGGTTTGAACCCCAGACAGCACTTGCACTATGTCAGTCTTTGGAAGTCAAAAGAGAAGTCATGTTAACTGCTTAAGCTTATAGACAACCTTCCCTTCAGAAAGCTGGACTGACAATTCTGTTAGGGCAAAGGAAACAGCATTTAAACTCTGTTCTTACCTTAATTCTAAAGTACATGAGTAATGCTTTGCACTTAAGGAAGGCCTTTATCTGAGGCTTTCAAATGCTGAATAAAACCAATTATTACCCACCCTCTTTCACGGTTGGAAGTGATTGTAATCCCTAATTTGGTGACCGAGAGACTGAAGCCGGCAGGAATGAAGTGACTTACTCAGGGTCACACAGTCTATGAAAGTGTTTCTCAAGAATAACCCTGAGGGCTGATGTCAAAAAAGCAACTGTCTTATGCAATTAGCAGTGAATTCCTCTATCCTAATCACTGCATCTTACTGTTGCTCCTGGGAAGTTTAGGGGAACTACACTTCCCTTCTCTCCTTCCCCACCATAAATGGGACTTAGTGTTTTTATGTAAATGTACTTGGTCAAAAACGTAGATCCCTATAATTTTATCCTCCATCTGTTTCATCTGTTTTTAAAGATCTTACTGCAGAAGTTCCCAAAAACTTTGCATGGGGTAGAAAAGGCCCATCAAAGAACTCAGATGTCCTGCTGATTCCTCTGGCTACAACAACAAAACTCTTGCAGAAATGAGAAAAAAAGAAGTATGGTTCTGTTCTTGATGAAATGCCCAAGGACGTACCTGGATAACAAGCCAAACACTGAAGGTGGGGATTAAGTGCATTTGAGATGTGACTGCAGAGCACATTCAGCTGCTTTGCTCTACAGGGGTTGCAACCTCCTCCGAAGCTCCAGTGTGGTGGATATACCCTATGTGACTCCCGATAGTCACATCTTTTATAATCTCCTCATCTTGAGCGCTGAAATATGCAGAGGTGATGGGATGAGATGCCACACCCATGATCGTGCTACCTATTATAAAACTAGAGATACCCTCCCTTGCTGGCTTTGAAGAAGGCAGCTGCCATATTACAAGGGAGCCTGCATGTGCCATGTGGAAATAGACTGCAAGTAGCCTCTAGGGGCTGAGTGGCCCCACATTGACAGCCAGTAGGAGAGGAATCTCATATGTGCAATCACAAAGAACTGAATTCTGCCAACAACCACATGAGCTTAGCAAAGGACTACAGTATCCAGAAAGAAATGCAGCCCAACCAACATTCTCATTTTGGCCTTGGGAAACGCCAGTCAGAGCACTTAGCTAAGTCATTTCTAAACTTCTGACCCTTGGGACACTGTATTATGAATGAATGCTTTCTAAATCCATTTAGTATTTGGCAAATACTTACATGGCAACAGAAAATGAATATAAATAACTTTCTATTTTAGGTAAAAAAGATAGTAACGTAACATTTTATAGCAAAAGGACATTATCAGGTATTAAAGTGATGCCTTAAAGATATATTTGATTCTAATGGATACTTTCTCCTATTATAATCCAGAGCAAAGAAAGAAAAGGAAGCAGGGAAAGATTCCACAGAAGAAAGAACCAGGTGTCTGAAGCGTGGAGGTCTAACTATTTGCAACTATCTCGCTCTCATCTTGTGCCTTAAAAATGGGAAGAATAGGCTATGTATTATTAATTAATGACAGAAAATGCCAAAGCAGCATCGGCATCACTATATTAAAACTTAATGCCCCAGTATATCATTTACAGTCACCCAAAATTGAACTGAAGTTATACCTGATTTTGAAAGAGCACAGCAAAGCAAGATTATGAAACATGTATATTGATATTTATATGATCTTTTGACCATTTGTTCTCAAATGTGGCTTTCTGTTCAGTGCCTGTTATAATGTAAAATAGTTTTAATAAATTAAGGACTTCAGATTATAAAAAGAGAGAGAAGAATTCCTAAGCATCATTCCAGAGTTAACTGAATAAAAATTCTCAAAAATAAGACCTGTTACCTCTCTCCAACCCCTAAACACACACACACACACACACACACACACACACACACACACACACACACACACACACACACACACCCCCCTACCCACCCACATCCCAAAGACTTCATGAGGTTCCAATGTAGCTAGCCTAGTCATTAGTATTTCACATGATAGAGCTCATCACTATTAGGTCACTTCTTTCTGTCACAGAAGCACTTTGCGTATCTTTTTTTTTTTTTTTTTTTTGAGACAGAGTCTTGCTCTGTCACTCAGGCTGGAGTGCAGTGGTGCGACCTCGGCTCACTGCAACCTTCACCTCCTGGGTTCAGGCAATTCTCCTGCCTCAGCCTCCTGAGTAGCTGGGACTACAGGTGCGTGCCACCATGCCCAGCTAATTTTTTATATTTTTAGTAGAGACGGGGTTTCACCGTGTTAGCCAACATGATCTCAATCTCCTGACCTCATGATCTGCCCACCTTGGCCTCCCAAAGTGCTAGGATTATAGGCATGAGCTATCGCAGCTGTATTATGTTATATATCTAGTTCAATGGTTCTCAATCATGCCTGCACATTATAATTACTTGAAGAGCTTTGTAAATCCTAATGCTTAAGCTTCTTCCCAGAGCAATTACATCAGAATCACCAAGCATAGTAGCCACTATTTTTAATTTGTAAAGCTCCCCAGATGGTTGCAATATGCATTTAAGTTTGAGACTGCTGATCTGTAGATAATAGTTTGCATTTTCTGCATCCTTTCTAATACATAATTCTGTAGTTCAAAACCCAAACACTCCCTGGTAGGTATGTAGGCCAACCATGACTGTCCCACTTTGATGGAACATACAAACGAGGTTGACCATTTGGGGCGTACTATAATAACTTTTTTTAATTGAACTTCATGTTTATTATATTTATTTCCTTAAAAAAATACAATTTGGCTGGGCATGGTGGCTCACGCCTGCAATCCCAACACTTTGAGAGGCTGAGGCAGGTGCATCATGAGATCAAGAGATCGAGACCATCCTGGCCAATATGGTAAAACTTTGTCTCCACTAAAAATACAAAAATTAGCTCGGCTTGGTGGTGTGCGCCTATAGACCCAGCTACTCAGGAGGCTGAGGCAGGAGAATCACTTGAACATGAGAGGCGGTGGTTGCAGTGAGCCAAGACTGTGCCACTGCAGTCCAGCCTAGGCGACACAGGGAGACTCTGTCTCAAAAAAAAAAATGCAATCTAGTTATCATGATGCCAGTTTATAGACAAAGTCACATGGTCTCCTGAGTCTGCGAGAACTGCCCAAGTAAATAACATGACCTGAGTCGGAGTGACACTAAAGCTTATGATGCCTGCACAAAACCAGTGATTCTCCAGACCAGCAGCACCAGCAGCACCTGGGAACTTGTAAAAAAAAAAAAAAAAATGCAAATTCTGTGACCCAATCCCACCTCTACTAAGTTATAATCTTTCAAGATGGGGCCCAGGAATGTGTGTCTGGACAAGCCCTTCAGGTGATTCTGAGGCTCATTACAGATGGACAAATAGTCCTGTATTCTTCTCTGTCTCTATCGGCTGCTCACCTTTGGACTCAGCTCAGCATCTGGCACGAGACATAAAAATGTGTCGGAGCCACAGTGAGGAAGATGAGGTGAGGGAGGAGATTTTTCTCTAACTTCCCTTCCTCTCATTTCCAATTTACTTTAACAATTTGTGTTGAAAATGCGAGGGGATGTATCAGAGATACTATATAAGGAAAGAAATGGTGGAGTTATGTTGCTGCTAATATTTATTTGCAGGGGTGTCTGGCTATATTGAGCTACTTTCACACAAGTATGATCATTTTATGTTGACGCATGGTTTATCCTTTTAATCAAAGTGTGGAGAGTTTTAAAATGTTTTATTAAAAATGAATATTCCAACTGTTTCCAGGGAAATGAGTTTGTGATCTTAAGGGCTTTGAGGTAACTGGTGTTCAGGAAACCAAGGGCAGTTGGTTTGCTTTCTCGGATGGAAGCTGCTTCAGTTGCTACCATGCTCTAAAACCCAAGTGCTGTTGACCTGCTTAGTGTATTACTTGCTATGCTTAGGATTCATTTATTAGAATTGTACATTTGACTAGGGGGAAATCAAAATTAAAAGGCCAGTCATGTTTGATTTATCAGAGATGTCGATTAATATTTTCTGAGCAAACTGTGAAGTCCTTTCTTTTAAAGAAGTATATAAAATAGGCTTTGGGGATATTCAGTTCTGATGGAAATGCGTCTCATGGGGCGAGGTGAGATGGGAGAAAGAAAAAGCAATAAAGATAGAGAAGATAAAAATAGGGAAGAAGGAGGATGGGAAAGAGCTGAAAGAAGACAATAATTCACCAGAGAAAGAGAAGAATTTAAAAAAAAGGAGAGAAAGGAGGAGTGAAGAAATAAAAGGTGGGGTCAGAAGGATTAAAAGAAAAGGGAAAGGAAAGAGTTTGGGAAAAGAGGGGAAGAAGAGAAAAGGAATAAGAGAAGGACACATGGCCGACAAAAAAATAAAATAAAAATTAATAAAATAAAATGAAATAAAGCAATGAATGCAGACTTCAGTGCCTAGCAATTTATTGTAAAGTGCCACTTGTATTAGACACACTGCAGAGATGCTAGCTCCAATGGCTAATGATGGCAGTAATCATGACTCCAGTTTATAGCAAATGCAATGAAAGGCAGCCAGACCCCCAGAGAAACCCTATGGGGATGGCAGTGGAATAATAACATAGCAGCAGTCAAGGAATACAGGGGTGCTGAGAGACTGGATTCAGTTCTCCTGTGCTTGACAACCATTTTGTATCTAATGTATAATCCAATGTTAAAAAGAAAAAAATATATGCTTATTACTAGATCTCTGAATTAGAGCAAAGAAGTTAGGTGTTTGCACAAACATATCTGAAGTTTTATTTTGTGATTAGCCTCCTCTGAGCACTGACTTTTGGCCCAGGTTGGTCTTTTACGTCTCCTTTCCTTTCTTTCCTTGCTCTCAGTGGTTTTCTACTGCCGGTGGTCAGTAGCACTGTTTCATTGCAAATGCCTGCTGTCTCTGAAGCCTGGAAGCATTGTGGAATAGGCATAACTACTCATCCTCTTTCCTAGTTGTCAAAGCCCTTTTCTCTCTCTCTTTTTTTCTTTTCTTTTTTTCTTTCTCTCTCTCTTTTTTTCTTTTCTCTTTCTCTCTTTTTTTTTTCTTTTGCTCTGTCTCCCAGGTTGGAGTGCAGTGGCATGATCTCGGCTCATTGCAACTTCTGCCTTCTGGGTTCAAGAGATTCTCCTGCCTCAGTCTCCTAAGTAGCTGGGATTACAAGCGTGTGCCACCATGCCTGGCTAATTTTTGTATTTTTAGTAGAGATGGGCTTTCACCATGTTGGTCAGGCTCGTCTTAAACTTCTGACTTTGTGATCCACCCACATCAGCCTCCCAGAGTGCTGGGATTACAGGCATGAAAAACCGCACCCAGCCAGCCCTATTCTCTTCATGCATGTTTAATTATATGTATTGTCTTGATAGATTACCCATCAAGATTTCTTTTAATCAGAGCTCTGTGTATGTGATGAGCACTCATCACCATTATAATTTCCTCTTCCTCAGTCTATTGCCAGGAAGGCCTAGGTCTTCGCAGATGATCAAGTTTTGGAGGAGAAACAAATTTACTCTGCATAATAGGGGGAGAAAAATTTAGAAAGGGCACAGCAAGGAGAAGGGGGTGAGGAGCAGAAATGGGAGAAAGACCCCATTCATTCAGACAGATGGTGGAAACTTGTGTGCCTTGTGCATGCAGAAACCCTATAAAAATATTCTGCAGTAGTTGCAGTGTCAACTATTGGCATGAATTCTCTGAGTAAATTGTTATTGTGTTCCCAGAGAAGAGTCAGAGTTTCTTATCTGGTCTGCATAAGGTTTGGACAACGGCAGCAGCTGTGGTGGTCAGACGTGAAGAGGATGGAATTAGAAGAAATCTTTGGACACCATAGACTTCTACATGGCATGGAACTGGGGAAGTTAGGGATTGGGTTTCAAAAGGGATCAAAGAAATGTAATTTGGATCTTCAGGGGTGACTGTAGCTATTTTGGTTTCCATACGTATAAGAATAAGCTATATGTTGGAGTGTGTATGCTATTTGATATGTAAACATTTGATTCCTTTAAGGATGAACTGTTTTCAAATAGATTCATCACAGCAAGTCTTTTCTCCTTATTCAGACCATAAGGTCCTTAAGGATAGAAGTACGTATTCTCTGGCCTTTGAATAACCTGCAGCATCTAGTTTAACCCTAAGTGCATACAAAGTATTCAGTAAGAGACTGTGTCTCATAGACTGCCGGGATCCACTCTCTTTCTCTCACTCTACCCTATAGTGTTTTCTGGGCTCTCATTCCCTTTTGAAGATGATTCACCCAGGAGAGAGGGTCATCTGCATACCTGGATCACAGAGAACCAGGTAGTTATAACCTACAGACACCTGTGGTTTAGAGAGACTGGCAGTATGGTTTTTCTTCTTCTTCTTCTTCTTTTTTTTTTTGAGATAGAGTCTCACTCTATCACTCAGGTTGGAGTGCAGTGGTAGGATCTCAGCTCACTGCAACCTCTGACTCCCAGCTTCAAGCAATTCTCCTGCCTCAGCCTCCTGAGTAGCTGGGATTACAGGCACGCGTCATGAAGTCCGGCTAATTTTTATATTTTTAGTAGAGATGAGGTTTCACCATGTTGGTCAGGCTGGTCTCAAACTCCTGACCTCATGATCCACCAGTCTTGGCCTCCCAAGGTGCTGGAATTACAGGCGTCAGCCGCTGCGCCTGACCGGCTGCATGGTTTTTTGGACTTTAAAAGTTACAGTAATTATCCTCCATTGCCAGGAATGAAATCCTTTGATAGGCCTCAGTCTATATTCAAGACTCAAGTCAAGCACAAGCCTGTATTTAAAAAATTTTTAAAAATGGAAGTTTGTTGAAATTATGTCATTAGAGTTGACAGAGAGAAAATATTCCAACCAAGAACTGAATTGAAAAAACCTTTCTCAACACCTTTCTTCGTTTAATTGGCAATTATAGCGTACTGGCATAGACATACCACCTTGAGTCAAAGCCCAGAGAAACTAACTATATTCCTATCCAGGAAGGATCAGTATGAAATACATATACAATGGGGCTCTCAAAGAATTATTTTCCCCCTTTTCCCCTCATTTCTCAATGCTCCTATGGGAACTGTGTCAAACAAACAAACAAAAAACAAAGTCAAAAAGAAAGTTCTTACATTCTTAAATCCTCTGTAAAGGATCTGAAGCTCTTTCTTGGTAAATTTGCTCTGGGCTTCCAGAAGCTCAAGGGCCTCTGGCCGATGCCTGACGGTGGCCATCTCCAGTTCATCTTCCACGCTGTCTGTGGAGGAAAACAAGGAAGAGTCTTAGGACCAGCCGCTGCTCACCGAGGCTTACACATAGCAACACAGGAAAACAGAACATGTCTGCCACCGTCTATGATTGTCCACAGAGGAAGGATCCTCAGAGTGCCAATAAGGCCTTTAAATTTCCCAGCTTAAAAGTATTAGGCTAAGACACTTATACACACTTTTTCTTTTGCATATTTTATTCATTAATAGACATTACAACTACAACTTTTTTAAAAAATAACAAAAAAGCAAATAAATTTAAGAAAATTAATGGATTATATGATTACTTCAAATAAAAAGTTTAAGTAGCAATATATATTACTCTGTACATCTACCAGTGTAGTAACATATATTTCTTTTTTTTTTTCCCAAAATTTAAGATCAGAGGTAAATGTGTAGGATGTGCATGTTTGTTACATGGGTAAATGTGTGCCATGGTGGTTTGCTGTACAGATCATCCTATCACCCAGGTATTAAGTCCAGCATCCATTAGCTATTCTTTCCAATCCTTTCCCTCCCTGCACAGGTGCCCAGTGTGTGTTGTTCCCCACCAGTGTGTCCACGTGTTCTCATCAATCAGCTCCCACTTATAAATGAGAACATGCGGTGTTTGGTTTCTGTTCCTGTGTTAGTTTGCCGTAGATAATGGCTTCCAGCTCCACCCATGTACCTGCAAATAAAATGATCTCATTTCTTTTTCTGGCTGTATCGTATTCCTTGGTGTATATGTACCACATTTTCTTTAACCACTCTATCATTGGTGGGCATTTAGGTTGATTCCATGACTCTGCTATTGTGAACTGTGCTGCAGTGAACATATACATGCATGTATCTTTATAATAGAATGATTTATATTCCTTTGGGTATATATCCAGTAATGGGATTGCTGGGTCAAATGGTATTTCTGCCTCTAGGTCTTCAAGGAATCACCACACTATCTTCCACAATGGTTGAACTAATTTACACTCCCACCAATAGCATAAAAGTTCTCCTTTTTCTCTACAACCTCACCAGCATTTCTAGCATTTCTAAGGTATGGTTAGAAAAACATAAAAGATTACCAATAGTCCAACCTGAAATTTGTTTCCATATTACAATCACTAGTTATAACCAATGGAATTGCCATTTAATAATAATCAGGTTTGTGCCCTATGTATAATGCAACTACAAGATAGAACTCTGTAAATGTTCTTTGAGGATTCCATTGAAATCACATGTTTTGCCCAGCTACTTGAGAGGCTAAGGTGGATCACTTGAGCTCAGGAGGCTGAGGCTGCAGTGAGCCGTGATTGCACCACTGCAATCCAACCTAGGTGACAGCATGAGACCCTGTCTTAAACAAACTAACCAATAAACAAATTACCTTAGACTGTCAGAATTGAAGGATTTCTGAAGAAAGATATAAGGAGATTTAGGGAATCATGGCAGGCAGGAAGCAGGACTAGACTGCAGCTCCAGACAGGGCAGCATGGAGAGGCTTGAATTGTGAGTTTTAGCTCCAGATCGATTGCAAGAACAAACCAGCAATCCCGAGAGGACCCATATACCACCTGAAGGAAGTGGACCGCTCCTGGCAAACACCCCAAATACTGTAAGCGCCCCAACTGTAGAAGTGGGAAAGGGAGACCCTCCTCTCCTGAGCACACCCACCCACTGTAGAAGCTGAAGGTCTGTTTGCTGGAGAAGTTTTTGACCTCACCTGGAGCTGAGTCAAGTTAGAGAGCCAAGTGAAGTACAGGGGTAGAAGAAACAGCAGACAGGCCCTGGGAGCTCGCTGGGTCCTCAAGCAGCCCATTCCTGCAGGGCACCACAGGAATCCATCGGGAGGGTGGCCAGGGGAGCAGGGGCTAAAACTCCACAGGGAGAAGGAATTCTCTAGCTGAACTTTGTAACAGTTTGAACCGGGGCAAGAAGCCTCCTCACCAGAACTTGGGGGAGGGAGCAAATCAGGTGTATAGACTTCACAGGTGGTGGAAAAACTAAAGCCCTTTTTTCTCCCAGCTGGGAAGCCGATAGCCTTGGGCAAATTTTGAAGCCTATCTCACCCTCCACCTGGAAACAGACTCGGGATTGTTGGTGGGGCCATGGTGGGAGTGAGACTGGCCCTTCAGTTTGCCTGGGAGCTGGTGAGGCCTGTGGCTGCCGGCTTTCCCCCACTTCCCTGACAACCTGCATGACTCAGCAGAGGCAGCCATAATCCTCCTACGTACACAACTCCATTGACCTGGGAATTTCGCCCCTATCTCCCACAGCAGCTGCATGAAGACCCACCCAAAAAGAGCCTGAGCTCAGACTTGCCTAGCCCTGCCCCCACCTGATGGTCCTTCCCTATCCACCCAGGTAGTGCAAAACAAAGGGCATATAATCTTGGGAGTTCTATGGCACTGCTCAATTCTGGTGCCTCTTCACTCTACTACAGCTGATGCTTTTTAGAAGTGCTACTTCTGGGTAGGAGACCAATCAGCACAAAAATAGAGTATTAAATCACCAAAGCTAAGGACCCTGATGGAGTCCACTGCACCCTATGCCACCTCCACCAGAATAGGCACTGGTATCCACAGTCGAGAGACCCATAGACAGTGCACATCACAGGACTCTGTGCAGACAACCCCCAGTACCAGCCAGGAGGCAGGTAAACTTGCAGGGTGGCTAGAGCCAGAAGAAAGACCACAATCACTGTAGTTTGACTCACAGAAAGCCACATCCATAGGAAAAAGGGGAGAGTACTACATCAAGGGAACATCCTGTGGCAAAAAAATCTGAACAACAGCCTTGAGCCCTAGTCCTTCCCTCTGACAGAGCCTACCCAAATGAGAAGGAACCAGAAAACCAGCCCTTGTAATATGACAAAACAAGGCTGTTCAACACCTCCCAAAAATCACATTAGTTCACTAGCAATAGATCCAAACCAAGAGGAAATCCCTGATTTACCTGAAAAAGAATTCAGGAGGTTAATTATTAAGCTAATCAGGGATGTCCCAGAGAAAGACAAAGCCCAATGCAAGGAAATTCAAAAAATGATAAAAGAAGTGAAGGGAGAAATACTCATGGAAATAAATAGCTTAAAGAAAAAACAATAAAAAATTCAGGAAAGTTTGAACACACTTTTAGAAATGTGAAATGCTTTGGCAAGTCTCAGCAATAGGATTGAACAAGTAGATGAAAGAAATTCAGAGCTCAAAGACAAGGTGTTCAAATTATTTCAATTGAGCAAAGATGAAAAAAAAGAAAAAAAAAAACAGAATAAGAAAATATGAACAAAGTCTTCAAGAAGTCTAGGATTATGTTAAATGACCAAAGCTAAGAAAAATTTGTGTATCTGAGGAATAAGAGAATTCTAAAAGCCTGGAAAACATATTTGGTGGAATAATTGAGGGTAACTTCCCTGGCCTTGTAAGAGACCTAGGTAGCCAAATACAAGAGGCATAAAGAACACCTGGGAAATTCATCGCAAAAAGATCTTCACCTAGGCACATTGTCATCATCTTATCTGAAGTTTAGATGAAGGAAAGAATCAGGAGCTATAAGACAAAAGCACCAGGTAACTATAAAGGAAAACCTATCAGATTAACAGCAGATTTCTCAGCAGAGACCCTGCAAGCTAGAAGGGATTGGGGCCCTATTTTCAGCCTCCTTAAACAAAACAATTATCAGCCAAGAATTTTGTATCCAGTGAAACTAAGCATCACATATGAAGAAAAGATACAGTCATTTTCAGATAAACAAATGCTGAGAGAATTTGCTATTGCCAAACCGCCACTACAAGAACTGCTAAAAGAAGCTCTAAATCTTGGGACAAATCCTGGAAACACAACAACACAAAACCTCCTTAAAGCATAAATCACACAGGACCTATAAAACAAAAATACAAGTTAAAAAGCAAAAACAAAAAGCAAACAAAAAAGCCAAATACACAGGCAACAAAGAGCATGATGAAAGCAACGGTACCTCACATTTTAATTCTAACACTGACTGCAAATGGCCTAAATGCTCCACTTAAAAGATACAGAACCTCAGAATGGATAAGAACTCATCAACCAACTATCTGCTGCCTTCAGGAAACTCACTTAACACATAAGAACTCACATAAAGTAAAGCGGTGGAAAAGCGTATTTCATACAAATGGACACCAAAAGTGAGCAAGCGTAGCTAGTCTTACATAAGACAAAACAAACTTTAAAGTAATGGCAGTTAAAAGAGACAAAGAAGGACAATATATAATAGTAAAAGGCCTTGTCCAACAGAAAGTATCACAATCCTCAACATATGTGCACCTAACACTGGAGCTCCCAAATTTATTACAACAATTACTAATAGGCCTAAGAAATGAGACAGCAGCACAGTAATAGTGGGGGAGTTCAATACTCTACTGACAGCACTAGACAGGTCATCAAGACAGAAACTCAACAAAGAAATAGTGGAGTTAAACTATACGTTGGAACAAATGCACCTAATAGATATATACAGAACATTTTATCCAACAACCACAGAATATATCTTCTATTCAAGAGCACATGGAACTTTTTCCAAGACAGACAATATGATATGCCATAAAATGAGCCTCAATAAATTTAAGAACATTGAAATTATATCAAGCACTCTCTCACACCACAGTGGAATAAAACTGAAAATCAACTCCAAAAGGAACCTTCAAAACCATGCAAATACATAGAAATTAAATAACCTGCTCCTGAATGAGCATTGGCTCAAAGATGAAATTAAGATGGAAATTAAAAAATTCTTTGAACTGAATGACAATAATGATAGAATCTGTCAAAATCTCTGGGATGTATCAAAGGCAGTGGTAAGAGAAAAGTTCATAGCCCTAATGAAACTGGATCCTCATCTCTCACCTTATACAAAAATCAACCCAAGATGGATTAAGGACTTCAATCTAAGAGCAGATACTGTAAAAATTCTAGAAGATAACATCGGAAAACCCCATGTAGACATTGTCTTAGGCAAGTTTTTCTGACCAAGAACCCAAAAACAAATGGAATAAAAACAAAGATAAATAGCTGGGACCTAATTAAACTAAAGAGCTTTTCCATAGCAAAAGGAACAGTCAGCAGAGTAAACAGACAACCCACAGAGTGGGAGAAAATCTTCACAATCTATACATCTGACAAAGGACTAATATCAAGAATCTACAACAAACTCAAATCAGTAAGAAAAAAATAATCCCACCAAAAAGTGAGAGAAGGACATGAATGGACAACTCCCGAAAGAAGATATACAAATAGCCAACAAACATTAAAAAAAAATGCTCAACATCACTAATGATGCAATAAACAGGGAACATTTCTACGCTGCTGCTGGGAATATAAACTAGTACAGCCACTGTGAAAAACAGTATGGAGATTCATTAAAGAACTAAAAGTACAACCGTTTGATTCAGCAATCCCACTACTGGATATCCACCTAGAGGAAAGGAAGTCATTATTGGAAAAAGATACTTGCATGAGCATGTTTATAGCAGTACAATTCACAATTGCAAAATCATGGAACCAACCCAAATGCCCATCAATCAATGAGTGGATAAAGAAACTGTGGTGTATATATATAATGGAATACTACTCAGCCATAAAAAGGAATGAATTAATGACACTTGCAGTGACCTGGATGAGATTGGAGACTGTTATTTTAAGTGATGTAACTCAGGAATGGAAAACCAAACATCGTACATTCTCACTGATTTGTGGGAGCTAAGGTATGTGGATGCAAAGGCATAAGAATGACACAGTGGACTAGGGATTTTTGGGGAAGAGTGGGAGAGAGGCGAGGGATAAAAGACTACAAATATGGAACAGTGTATACTGCTCGGGTGATGAGTGCACCAAAATCTCACAAATCATCACTAAAGAACTTACTCATGTAACCAAATATCGCCTGTACCTCATTGATTTATAGGAAAAAAAAAAGTTGAAGGACATCTGCTCATTTTACAAATAGAAATCCAGAAAAAAAAAATCAGATATTTTGCCTTGGGTTACAAAATAAGATGTTCAGATTAGGTTCTGACATGAATAAAGTAAGCAGCAGCCAGTTGGTTTCATGGATACATACTGGATAGACAGAGGCCTAGGGGATGCTCTTTTTCAGTCTATTTTGTAGTCAATAGAGTCAATAGGATAGATAAGCTTTATAATATTGTACTTTGCTTTGTGAATTATGTTTACAGTATAATTTCTCAAAGGTGTTTTATCCAAAAAGGAATTCTGTGCCCATAGATGTTTGGAAACTGCCGTAAAGTTAAAATGTAATTTTGTCACAAAATATTAAAATACATAGATTTGAGAAGCTCTGTAACAAGGAGTCCTGTTTAACTTTGCTTAGCCCAACTGACCCCAAAGGTATTTGTCTATAGACCCTTTTCTGGCCCAAGTAACATCTGGTAATATCTGCACATTTGCCCTAGGGTCATGTAAGCGCAAGTCTGGAGGATTTGGAGGTATATGAGGATTTAGGTGCTTGTGTCTCAAAGGATATCATCCCTCAGTCCAGCTCCTTTGAAGTGGGATCAGATGGTGACTTACAGGAATTCTCTCTGTTGTGTAAACCAATCTACACCTCAGGTGAGGAACTTAGCAGGAATAAAAACATCCAGGCTCAGTATGAAGCCACGGCTTCCCCTTTCGATCCTTTCTTCTTGACTACAGATTCAGACTCAGAGAGAAGGATCGAAGGATAACAGTCAGCTCCACTTGTCCCAGGGCCACCAGGACCCCAATCCCTTGTCCCATGGGTCAGTTGGAAATGTAGTCCTTTTTGCCAAAGTCGAGCCATTTTTGACACTAATAATGCTACCCCTTGCTAATATCTGCTCCTCTTTACTGCTCTGACTCACTGAGAGCATTGAGGGCCCAGAGCTCTCACCTAGCAAGGAAGAGAAGATCAGTAGCTCCCTAATCTTAGCACATCTTAATTCTTAGCCTCAAAGAGTTTACAAAAAAATAATAATAATGATGATGAAACAAACACTCGGAGTGGTTATATTTGTGAAAATGAGTCATAGGAGATAAAAACAAACATTTGCTTTGTACTTTTCATAATATAACTTATCTGGACAAAGTGAAATGGAAAAGCTACAGGATAGTGAAGGATGGATAAAAATAATGGAAAAGAACGTTAAAAGATGAGACGGCTAAGAATAAACTTAGTTGACAAGGATAAAATTGATGGGAAAGTAGGTAGTTGTGCTCTTAAAGTATGTGGGAAGAGCTAAAAGTAGCTGGAAAAAGGTACCTAGCCATTAACAAATTGACCTGGGCCTTACAGCGAAATTCAAAGCAGCCAAAATAGGGCTCCTTCAATTTTCTCCTTCATTCACTTGAACAAATGGGTTGATTCTGTTCAGTGGGTCCAGAGATAGAAAAGATGACAGAAAATGTTGCTCCTAGACTGCTGCTGATCCAATGACTTCAGCTATGTTGTATTATCGTATTTGCCAATGCAGAACTAAATACCATGCAACAGACCTCATGCAAATAGATAATATCAAATAGAAAGGCTGTGCTTTCTTGAACACTGTCTGATGTAAGCTTCTTTTAAATCATTTATAGTGCAATGTCTTCAACCGAAAATGTTCTACTTTTCTTTTCTACATGTTAAAATATATATATCTTTCATGATCCAATTTAAATATAAGTGCCTCCTATCTGAAGCCTCTCTGGATTGCTCCACTATGCAGAATTGATGACCACCTGGTCATCGTTCCCACACCCTGTTTCCTGTATAGCATGTAAAACAGAACGTCATGATCTGCTCCTTTGTTTTCTCCATCGTGAGTTTTTTACAGACAAGATCAATGTCTTTCATGTCTTGTTTATCCTCTGAACCTAACAGGGAGTCTGATATTCCATTGTCATTTAAGAATAATCTGGCCAGGAGTGGTGGCTCATGCCTGTAATCCCAGCACTTAGGGAGGCTGAGGCAGGTGGATCATGAGGTCAGGAGTTCGAGACCAGCCTGTCCAACAAGGTGAAACCCTGTCTCTACTAAAAGTACAAAAATTAGCTGGTCATGGTGATGCACACCTATAGTCCCAGCTACTCAGGAAGTTGAGGCAGAAGAATTGCTTGAACCCAGAAGGCGGAGGTTGCAGTGAACCAAGATCATACCACCGCACTCCAGCCTGGGTGACAAAGCGAGACTCCCTCTCAAAAAAAAAAAAAAATCTGGTAAACAAATGATGTTCCTGTTCAACTTTCTGTTCCTCTCGGACCCCTTGAATATTTGCTGCCCTTTGGGGAAATATTTTTCAAACTGAAATTTGTGGGCTGTTGGTGTACCTCAAATGTCTTCTTTAGAATCACTATTTTCTCTCTTCATTGTTTTGAGAAATACAGCAAAAGTCGAGGGGATTTTAATTAGATTTTCTGAGCAGTCTTTCAATCATAACATAACCTTGTCTAGACCTAGTGACCCTCATGCAGGAAAGAAATAAAACAGCGCATTAACTTCTGGGCCTTTGTACCGGGCAGCAGTATGAGCCACACTACCAACAGAGTTTCTTCCTCTGCAGATACCAAGTCTGAGACAAAAGACACAGGCCTGGAGGAGCAGTACAATTCAATTAAGTGTGTGTGATAGTATGATCATCACATGCAGTATTTAAAAAAAAAAAAAGCCACACTTGAAGAGTCTGCCTGCAGGCGCTCTTGTTTTCCCAGCTGTCTGGTACCTTACTTCTTAATGTCTCCTACCTGCCAAAGGGCTGTTTGTATTTCTAGGCAGCTAACAGCCTCTAAAAACACAACTGAAATCATCAGCAATCACCAGCATATGATAAGTTAAAAAGACTGAACCCAATCAACTCTGATTCTTGGAGGCAAACTATGGGGAGCACAGCATGATTTCACATAGGATTGTGAATTCTCATTGTGACTCAGACACCTTCTAAGAGCCTGCATTTTGGGTGGTTTTAACCCAGTGCCTAACATTTATTGATCCCCTGTTGCATGGGCAAGGTGCTTGATTGGAATAATCCTAATCCTCACAATAAACCCAGAGTAAGGTGTAATTATTTTTCATATACATGGAGACTGAATCTCATGGATGTGAAGAAATTCATGACCAGAAGTCAAATATGTGTTTATATATATGTATATATAAATGTACACACAAACACATATCCTGTTCCTACACACACACACACACACATATATATATATATATATTTTATGTGCATAGGGACTAGGGACGGATTAACACCCAGGTCTTTGATGCCACAGCTTATGTTCTTGCAAATTTGCTACAGTCTCTTTCAATACCAACAGAAATAATGATACAAATAATGATAACCTCTCTTCTCTCTTATTTTGTCAAACTCCTCAGAAAAGTTGACTATACCCATTAGATCTATCTCCTACCTCTTGCTTTCCCCTTAATCTACTGCAGTCTGACTTCTGGTCCTGTGATTGACTGAACTGCGTCCCTCCTCAAATTCGTACATTGAAGGTCTAACCCTCAATGTGACTGTATTTGGAGGAAGGGCCTTTAAGAAGCTAGTAAAGGCTAAATAAGGTCATAAAAGCCTTAGGCTGGTGTCCTTTTAAGAAGAGGGAGACATATCAGGAATATAGGCTCTCAGAGGAAAGGCCGTGTGAGGACGGAGTGGGAAGATAGTGCACGGCTGGTACCTTGACTTTGAACTTCCAGCCTTTAGAACCATGAGAGAATACATTTCTGTTGTTTAAGCCACCCAGTCTGTGGCATTTTCTTACGGCAACCCTAGCAAATGAATATATCCACGTATATTCAAATGACACACAACACTGATAAAAACAAGTCTTGTTATCCACAGTTTGCCCAGTGAGTGCTGGGCAGTTTGCTAGCACATATCTAATGATATGTTATATGTTATTTAATCTTCACAATACCTTTCAAGAGAGGAATTATTATCTCCATTTTATAAATGAGAAAATCGAGGCTTGGAGAGTCTAAGTAACTTGGCCATAACCCAAGTAACCCCTGGTCAAATGGCTAGTTAGTAAACAAGGTGAAGACAGGTATCTTCAGCAGCCCAAAGTCCAGCTTACTGAGCACTATGCTGGGAATCTTAATAGCAACCATCACCCCATGGAGAACTTTTGCTCTAAGCCTGGTTGTATATTATCTCATTTTAATACAGACAGAAGTTCAGTGAGATAGCTATTGTTGCTGTCTCATTTTACAAGAAGTCACGTAGCCCTCATTTTACAAGGAGTAAACTGGGACTCACATTTCTTAAATAACTCACTCAAGGTCACACAGCTTGTGACAGGGCTGGGATTTAATCCCTGGCTTTTTGACACCAAAGACCATGAGCTTAGTTAATATGCTATTTTAAGAGATGACAACAATTAAATTTTTTGGTTCAAAATCCTAGGGGATAAAAGATTTTAAATCACAAACTAGTTGGCTGCTGAGCGTCCAATGCCTCCATTTCTCTCCAGGGAAATATGCCCAGGCACCTTCAGGAGATCACCAAGACAGCAGACAAAGCTGTGCTGATAAGAAACACATGGTAGGAAAAGATACAGAAGTGATGGGATCTCAAAGCTGGAAGGAACACAGGAAGTTGTTTGTTTTTCTGCATTTCACCACTGAGAAATTTAGTTTTGGGAAAGATGAATGTTTTGTTTGAGACAAAAATCAGAACTAGATGGGACTCTGGCCTCTGGAGTCATCTCCAGGCCATGCCAAGGTATCATGCAGAGGAGTCAATTCAAACGCATATTTGCATCCTGAGATAAGCGAAATACAAATAGTATTTTAATTCATGTATCTTCTAACAAATTAATTTTTATCAGATAACAAATTCCCAAACCCAGACACCCTTGAGCTTCCTGGCTGTCTCTTTTCGTTCTTAGTTCTTCAGATTTCAGTCTCTCAGGGCCAAGGTTGTCCTAAGTCTGAGTCAACAGTCCCCTCAGGCCATGACACAATTGGGCTAGAAATTGGAATTCAAATCATCTGGGAACAACAAAATGAGTTTTAAAAATAGGTATCTTTCGCCCCTTTCTCACAACTTCTCTTAAAATACAGTAGAAGCGTGGTGCAGCTCAACTCATAATTACGCATATTTGAATCTATCTGAGGTCAAACCATGCTCCCCAGAACACTACTACAGAGAATCTTGCCTTACAAAAAAATGTGTGAGTCCTGCCTCCTGAAGACATACGTTTGTAAACAAGTCTTCTAATGCAGAAACCAAATACTTTTATGAAGAATAATGTCACTTTTTGGGAAAGCTGATTCAGAACTCAGGCCATGGGCACAAGGTGAGTCCTGTCTATAAAGCATGAAACACTATGTGGTTATTGCCTTATTCTTTTACTTAGGTCCTGCCAAAATACTGAAAGGATTATTTGGCACTCTGAAGGTGCTCCATAAGAGAATGTGAAATAAATAACTATTTGAAGCATTCCAAGAATAGTAAGTATATCTACAACAGGTCCCATTTCTTTTTTCTTTTTTTTGAGATGGAGTCTTGCTCCTGTTGCCCTGGCTGGAGTACAGTGGCATGATTTCAGCTCACTGCAACCTCCGTCTCCCAAGTTAAAGCAATTCACCTGCCTCAGCCCCCTGAGTAGCTAGGATTACAGACATGCGCCACCATGCCTGGCTAATATTTGTATTTAGTAGAGATGGGATTTTACCGTGTTGGTCAGGCTGGTCTTGAACTCCTGACCTCAGGTGATCTACCGGCCTCAGCCTCCCAAAGTGATGGGATTACACGTATGAAGCACCGCGCCCAGTCTAATTTCTAAATAGAAATACAGCATGACTCTTCTTTAAAAATAAATGTATCCATTTGTCATTCTAAAAAGATTATAAATATTGTAACTTTAAAATTCTATTTGAGCTGAACTTAATTTGTCTAGACAAAGCTTCAGCTTACTTAGCTTATATTGCTTTAGTTCACTGATAAAAATACCCTCTGAGCCATTATCCCTAATATTTACATTTTATTAAATTGGCCAACATTGAGTTGATCCATATGGCAATAACATCATATTGAGGCTACTTTCTAATGATATGTTATATATTATTAAATATTTAGAAGCTTGGTCCAGTGGTGGGTATTGGAGGAAGGTTTCCAATGTTGAAAGATTCTTGATCCTATGGTTGACCCTTGACCCTTGGATACTATCCCTGAGAACCTCTAGGATAAGGAGGTGATGCTATTGTTTGTTTAATGTTCAAATATGATTCGTCAGGACAAAGAAAAAGCTGCATGTAGGAAGATTTCCAAAGCAAATTTTCCTGGCACTCATATAATTTCTTTCCACCCTTCTTTTCTACTGCAAAAACTTGCAGGTGGATGACATTATACTCATCATCCCATTCCTCGGATCCCCTGCTCACAAAGCTCAAAGAGGTCAGCATGATAATCCGCTGAGGAAATAGTTTCTTGGGTGGAGGAATTTGCTGAAGTCCACACACTATGCAGCTGACAAGTGGGGGTGGGGAGAGCCAGGACCTGCCCCAAACCTGTCTTTCCTCTTCCTGTTACATCATTTGACTTCCCTGGATGGAGAGTTTAAACTGGGGCCAGGCCCTGTAAGCAACTCTTTAAACTTTGACAATTTTAAATGCTGTATTACAAGAACTAGGAGGCTGGGAACTCCCTTGACTCTTCTGTCTTTATTACTATTCACCTGTCCACCTACCAAGAGTTATTTTCAGGTGCACATGGAGCATATATAAGCAATTAATTCCAAGTTGATCACACACAGGCTGCAAATAGAAAGCACTCAATCCATCTGAAACACTGTGGGAGTCCTAGACCTTCCCAGACCATCCTGAACAATTGGAACGCTGATGTTTTAGTTAGTTGGACATGTATTTCTGCAACCCTGGCCCTGAATGTATGTTAGAACCAAAACCAAAAACAAACAAACAGCAAAAAAACCAATAAAACCATTTATAATTACTACTTTATCTTATTTAATATTTGTATATCACATTGAAAATGAACACTTCTTGGAAAATGGCCATTTACTTTGAATGTCTTCTGTTACAGGTGCTTGTTGGCAATGACATTGCAATTTCCATTCCAGGAGAATGAGAACTGCTTTGCAATTTCATAATTGAATTCAATCACTTATGAAATATAACAACCCAGTGGTAAACTGCTGAAGCTATTTGTCACAGCACTTATGAAATAGATTGTCTCTATCTTATTTATAAACATTAATAACTCTTCAACAAGCTTAGATTTTAAAAAAAAATCACCTAATTGGAATGCTTATTATCAGCATTAACCATATTATTACCACAGCATCATGAACGGCCCCTTATGGTAGGAGTTATTTTTAAGGTGGTAGGATTTTTTGGTAAATGAGAAAAACAAAAATTATATTGCCAGCCATTACACACAGACAGAAAATCTACAATAGGCAAGCTGAGGGGACGGAAGAAGGAAACAAGAAATTTAATTGCACTTACACATAAAGACAGACCAGAAAAGACTGATATTCTAGTCAGGAAGGCAAAAGCTGAGAGGGATTATGAGCAAAGAGAAAAATTTTAAAAAGCAATGGTACATGGAGAGAGACGAAGAAAGCCCAAATTAGTTCACTAAATTAAAAATGCCCTAACAAATGAGTGTCTCTTGATCTTTGATAGACTTTCTCCTATTTGTCCTAAAAATCTAATAATAAGACACACATATGTGCATGTTCATTATAACACTATTCATAATAGCAAAGACATGGAATCAATCTAAATGCCCATCAGTGGTCGACTGCATAAAGAAAATGTGGTACATATATATATCATGGAATACTATGCAGCCATAAAAAATAACAAGATTATATCATCTGCAGAAACATGAATGGAGCTGGAGGCCATTATCCTTAGCAAAGTAATATATAGGAACAGACAACCAAACACCACATGTTCTCACTTATATAAGTGAGAGCTAAAAGATAAGATACATAGAGGGGAACAACAGACACTGGGGCCTACCGGAGTGTAGAGGGTGGGAGGAGGAAGAGGATTATGAAAAACAATCAGCACTAGGCTTAATGTAACCACCTAGTGGGTTCACCTTACCAGCTGCCTAGACAGAGACAATTTATGAAGACAGGAGAATTGCAATGAAGAAAGAGTAATTCATGCAGAGCTAGCTTTGTGGGAGACTAGAGCTTTATTATTACTCAAATCAGTCTCTCAAACATTCAAGGATGGGAGTTTTTAAGGATAATTTGGCAGGTAGGGGTTCGGGAAGTGGAGAATACTGACTGGTTGCAGATGGAATCATAGGGGGCTTGAAATGGAGTTTTCTTGTTGTCTTCTGTTCCTGGGTGGGATCTCAGAAACGGTTGAGTCAGATTAGTTGAGTCAGACTAAGTTGATACCACTTAGTCTAGGTGGTATCAACTGATCCACTGAGGGCAGGGTCTGCAAAATACCTGAAGCACTGATCTTAGGTTTACAATAGTGATGTGAACTCCAGGAGTGATTTGGGGAGGTTCAGACTCTTGCACCCAGAGGCTGCATGACCCCTTATCTATAATTTTCAATCTTGTAGCTACTTTGTTAGTCCTGTAAAGGCAGACTGGTCCCCAGGCAAGAAGGGAGTCTTTTCGGGAAAGGGCTGTTATCAATTTTGTTTCAGAGTCAAACCATAAACTAAATTCTTTCCCAAGGTTAGTTCAGCCTATGCCCAGGAATGAAAAAGGACAGCTTAATGGCTAGAAGCAAGATGGAGATCTCTTTCACTGTGATCATTTCCTTCGACTTTTGCAAAGGAAGTTTCGTTAATACCTGCGTATTTATAAATAGACAAAATGATCTGTAAAACAAACCCCTGTGACACAAGTTTACTGATATAACAAAGCTGTACATGTACCCCTGAACTTAAAAGTTAAAAAATTAAAATTAAAGGAAAAAATCAACAGTCACTAATTTTTATAGCATTTGTTTTGTGTAAGCACTATATATATATATATATATATATATATATATATATACACACACACACACTCATAAATATAGTGTAAGCACTGTATATACATACACTCATAAAATCCCCATCAGCATACTATGAATGCTATATTCTTGTTCTATAGATGAAGATACCAACACAGAAACACAGAGAGACTAAGTAAGTTGCTCACGGTCACAGAGAACCAGAGTCAAGGAATGAACTCTGGGAAGTCTGGTTACAGGATTCATGTAATAACTATTCGGCTGTTCTGCCTCCCCCAGAAAAGGAGAGAGGATGATGTTCCACTTATCTAGAATTCATGCACACAAATAAGAATCAGAAAATTAGTAGCAAAAGGGCTCCAAGCAGAAAATGGAGCTATGTGAGAATGGAAAGGGGTATTGAGTCCAGCCCCTTAACTTTGTAAATTCATGTCACATACAGAGCCTTAGCTGCAGTGGTTGTAAATCAAAAGCCATTGGGCACATCAGAATGTAAATCAAAAGCCATTAGGCAGAACTGGGCCTAAACCTTGATCTCCTTGATTCCTACTGCAGCACTTTGCCAAATGTCTGCCTCAGTATCTTTTATGGATAAGAGTGTCTCTATCCTTATTGTACCTACAGTTTTAGTAAGCTTCTGACTCCATATCAGAAGCAGGTACAGATGATGGAGAAAGGCTCATACACTAGAAGGAGCCCATGAGCCACAGTTATAATACCTAACTTTCACCACTGGCTCTTTATTATTATATCTAAGCAATGGTGTATTCTCATATAGATGTTATGGAGTCAGGACTTAATCCCAGGCTAACTGATTCTGAAGTCTAGAAGTGACTGCAGATTGTCTGAGAGCAAAGGAGGGAACATAAAGTTGAAAAACATCATAAGTATATTATAGTAAAGAGTAATGATAAAAGTCAGTGGCTAACTTTTGATTCTTATTAAGAAAATGTTTTATTTTGCTTACTTTATTTTAGAGGGTAACAGAAATGTGATATATTTTAAATATTATTAATTAAAAATGGCAGCATTATTCCTAATAGCCAAAATGTGGAAACAACTACGTCCAGCAATAAACAAATGGATAAAGAAACTGACATATATGATAGAATAAAATTCAGCCTTAAAAAAGGAGATCCTACTATTTGCCACAACATGAATGAACCTCGAGGACATTATGTTAAGTGATTTAAGCCAACCACAGAGGAAGAAAAATATTGCATGATGTCATTTATATAAACAAACTAAAAAAAAGTTGAATACACAGAGTTAGAAAATAAAACAATGGTCAAAGGAATCTTTAAAATAAAACAATGGTTAAAAGGAACTAGGAAGATATAGGTCAAGGTATAGAAAGTAACATAAAGGATGAACAAGCCTAGAAATCTAAATTACAACATGAAAATTACTGTATTGTATTTGAGATCTTTGCTAAAAGAATAGATTTTAGGTGCTCTTGCTACATATAAAAAATGAGTAAATTTACTTGACTATAGTGTTTTACCACATATATGTACTTCAAAACATCATGATGTCTACCATAAATATATATAATAACATTTTAAAACATTTATACAATTTCTGAAATTGAATCATTAATAAAGAACCTGCCAACTGAAAAAAGCCCTGGACCAGACGGACTCACAGCTGAATTCTATCAGACATGCTAAGAAGAACTGATATCAATCCTACTAAAACTATTCCAAGATATCAAGGAGGAGGAGCCCTTCCCTAACTCATTCTATGAAGCCAGCATCAGCCTGATACCAAAATCTGGCATAGACTCAATCAAAAATGAAAGCTTTAGACAAATATCCCTCATTAACATAGACACTAAAATCCTCAAGAAAATACTAGCATATTGAATCCAGCAGCACATCAAAAGTTAATACACCACAATTAAGCAAGCTTTGTTCCTGGGATGAAAGGTGGGCTCAACATATGCAAATCAATAAATGTGATTCACCACATAAACAAAATCAAAAGGAGGAACATTATATTCATCTCAATGGACACAGAAAAAGCTTTTAGTAATACCCAATAACCCTTTATGATAAAAACCCTCACCAGACTAGGCATCTAAGGAACATCACTCAAGATAATAAGAGCCATCTATGACAAACCCACAGCCAACAACTTACTAAATGGGCAAAAGCTCCAACCATTCTCCTTGAGAACTAGAACATGACAAGGATGCTCATTCTCACTACTCCTATTCTACATGGTATTGGAAGTCCCAGCCAGAGCATTCAGATGAGAGAAAGAAATAAAAGGCATTTAAATAGGAAAGGAAGAAGTCAAACTCCTTCTCTTCACTGACGATATGATTCTATACCTAGAAAATCCTAAAGACCCTTTCAAAGGTGACTAGAATTGATAAACAACTTTAATAAAGTTTCAGAATACAAAATCAATGTGCAAAATTCAGTTGCATTTCTGCACACCAACAATATCCAGGCTGAAAGTGAAGTCAAGAACACAATCTCAATTACAATAGTCACAAAGAAAATAAAACACATAGGAATATAGCTCACCAAGGAGGTGAAAGATCACTACAAGGAGAACTACAAAATACTGTTGAAAGAAATCAAAGTGACACAAATAAATGGAAAAGCATTTCATGCTCATGGATTGAAAGAATCGGTATTGTAAAAATGATCATACTGCCCAATGCAATTTATAGATTAAATACTATTCTTGTCAAACTACTAAGAACATTCTTCACAGAATTAGAATAAAACTATTCTCAAATTCATATTGAACCAAAAAAAGAGCCAGAATAGCCAAAGCAATCCTATAAGCAGAAGAAAAAAATAAGACCAAAACAAAGCCCAAGATATCACATTACCTGATTTTAAAAAGCCACAGTAACCAAAAGAGCTTCGTACTTCTATAAATACAGACACATAGACCAATGAAACGGAATAGAAAATCCAGAAATAAAGTCACACGCCTACAACCGTCTGATATTTGACAACAATGACAAAAACAATGAGGAAAGGACACCCTCTTCAATAAATGGAACTGGGATACCTGGCTAACCATATGCAGAAGATTGAAGCTGGACCCCTACCTTTCACCACATATAAAAGTTAACTCAAATGGATTAAATATTTCAATGTAAATCTCAAACTATAAAAATCCTGGAAGACAACTTAGGGTATATTTTTCTCAACATCAACTGTGGCAAATAACTTTTGTCTAAGTTCCCAAAAACAATTGTAACAAAACAGAAATAGACAAGTGGGACCTAATTAAACTTAAGAGTTTCTGCATAGCAAAAGAAACAATCAACAGAGCAAACAGATAACCTACAGAATGGGAGAAGATATTCACAAATGATGTGTCCAGCAAAAGCCTAATACCAAGAATCTATACTGTTAGGAACTTAATCAGCAAAACCATATAATCCTTTTTAAAAATGTGCAAAGGACATGAATAAACATTTCTCAAAAGAAGACACAGAGGTGGCCAACAAACATATGAAAAAATGCTCAGCATTACTAATCATCAGATAAATGCAAATCAAAATTACAATCAGATATTATCTCACACCAGTCAGAATGGCTATTATTAGAAAGTCAAAAAACAACAGATGATGGTGTGGCTGCAGAGTAAAGGGAATTCTTATATATGGCGGGAATGTAAATTAGTCCAGTGACTGTGAAAAGCAGTCTGGAGATTTCTCAAAGAACTTAAAACAGAGCTACCATTCAACCCAGCAATCTCATTACTGGGTACACATCCAAAAGAAAGCAAATAATTCTACCAAAAAGACACATGCACTCATACATTCATCACTGTGCTATTCACAATAGCAAAGAAGTGGAATCAACCCAGGTGCCCATCAGTGGTAGATTGGATAAAAAAATTGTGGTACACAGACACCATGAAATACTACACAGCCATAAAAAAAGAAGGAAATCTTGTCCTTCCAAGTATGAAGCTGGAAGCCATAATCCCAAGCCAATTAACATAGGAAGAGAAAAACAAATACCACATGTTCTCACTTGTAAGTAGTAGCTAAGCATTGAATACATGTGGACATAAATATCGGAGCAGTAGACACTGCACATTCCTGGCCAGGGAGCGGGTAGGTGGCAGTGGTTAACAACTACCTATTGGGTACTATACTCACTGTCAGGGTGACAGGATCCTAATTCTAAACCTCAGCATGATGCAATTCTCCCATGTAACAAATCTGAACATGTACCCACTGTAACTAAAACGGAATTTGAAAAAGAACATATTGTAAGGAAATAAATATACAGAAAATGTATTTATGCAAAATATATCTAATTCATAAGATGTTACTGTGTTGCTTTAGAAAGTAGGCAGTAAACAGATGGAATTGATTACCTACAGAGTTAAATAGAGTTTGGATAAGCATAGTTAAGTAAATTTTTTTTTGGTATATAAAGGGGATGATTTGCAGCTAATATCAGTGATGACAATAGTATTCTGCACTAAAACATTTATCCATCATGGCTTTGTTTTAAAAAGCTATGAGGAAAACTGACCAGTGATCTGAATTTTGTTATGTTTCTTCTACTTTTAAGCTAGTTTCCCCCTCTGCTTTAATTCCCCACATGTTTAATGGCATAGAAAGACACAAAATAGTAATTAATACTATAAAATAAGGTAACTAAGGGCATTAAATGAGATGGTACATGTGTCTGGCACAGAGTAAACATTCAATTAATGATATGGTTGTTTATATAATTTGTAGTAGTAGTAGTAGTATTTGCGGTAATATGTAGTGTTACCTTCAACACGAGGAGCAGAAAAATGCCTGGGAGTGCTAATTCTGGCAAATTATTCAGTTCCTCTGAGCTTTTCTTCTTGGGTCTATTTCCCAACTCTGGCACTGGACAATGTGTTTAATCTTTTCAAGCCTCAATTTAAAAATCTATAAACTGGGGATAAAATTTGTATCAATTTCTTAAAGTTGTTTTAAGACACTGAATTACTTACTGTCAGGCAGTAATAATAAATTACAGCAATGGTGACTATTAATAATTATTGCATACATACTAATTGAGTTGCTATTCTAGAATATTTAGGAGTGAGAAGTCTAAAGCAGCACTTTTGAGTTTGAATCATTTTTCTGACTCTTGTTAGCTCTGTGTGACCTTGGGCAAAGTGCTTAGTCTATGCCTCAGTTTCTTCAATAAAAGGGGGAGAGCAATGGTACCTACTATATAATGCTGCCAGGAGTTTGAAATAGCATGTGTATATAACATGTAAAATAGTGGCTGGTGTATAGTGTTTAAAATATTTATTATTATGTCATTTGATTATTAAAATGTTCTTTGAGATTAGTATTATTTTGCCCATTTTTGATAGGTACATTGAGGTACAGTGAGGTTGAATAACTTTTCCAAAGACATTGGTGATATGGTTTGGCTGTGTCCTCACCCAAATCTCATGTTGAATTATAATTCCCAATGTTTGGGGTAGGACCTGGTGGGAGGTGACTGGATCATGGGGGTGCATTTCCTCATTATTGCTCTTGTGATAATGAGTTTCCTCGAGTCTAGTTGTTAAAAATGTGTAGCATTTTCCCGTTCGCTCTCTCTGTCTGACTCTACCATGTGAAGAAGATGCTTGCTGCTGCTTCACCCTTCCATCATGATTGTAAGTTTCCTGAGGCCTCCCCAACCATGCTTCCTCTACAGCCTGTGCAACTGTGAGTTAATTAAACTTCTTTTCTTCATAAATCACTCAGTCTTAGGTAGTTCTTTCTAGTAGCGTGAGAACGAAGTAATACACACAACAAGGGTAATTCTGTCATTTAAGAAAATCCTTACTCTCCAAATTGTACCAAGCTGCTTTGTTTTGCAGGCATTCTTCACTGTTCAATTGCTAATTGTGGGATCCGCTAGAAACCACAGCTCCCTGAGGACCTTTTATACTCTTCCTGTTTGGAATTGATGGGGGAACAAAGACCACCTTTTGAGATAGAATTTGAGGCAATAACTGAGCTTTATAGTCTGTCATTTCCTCCCACACACCTTATGATTTAATACCCTGGATAGTTTGCTATTGCCTGAATGAAGCCTGAATTGTCAACTTCTGTTTATGCTTATCCTATCCCCTCTACGTGAATTTGCCATTCTTCCTCCTCAACCTTCTCTGTTTCTATTCTCTAAGGCTCATTTCAATGGGGAAGGGGCTTCACAGAGAAGAGGCCTCCTAAGACATTCACACACCCTGTGTATTTGTCAGCTTTGATGGCTTTATATATCAATGACCTGTTTGAATATCTGTCATTTCCTTTGTGATATAAATATTTAAGGCAAGAGATCTATCTTGGTTATCTTATTACCACTAATGCCTAGTATGTCCTGGCCATTAGAGACAATTTATTCATTTATTCATTAAATATCGATTCAGTGCTTATTAGGACCCAGGCATTGGTCAAGGTACAATGGATACTAGAATGAACAAAAACGACAAAATCCTTTCTCTCGTGGGCCTGAAATTCTAATGAAAGAGTCACTAATAGGACATCTGAGTGGTGATGTCAAGTGGCTGGATGGATATTTGGTTCTGAAGTTGATGACCACAGTCTGGCTGAAGATGTGTCAGAATCATCACCATATATGTAATATTAAGACCATCAAACTCAATGAGATCACTAAGGCAGTATACACTGGCAGAAAATATAACAGTAATTATTTCTTTTTTGGAATGAAGGAATACATTTAAAAAAAATTAAAAGGTCCAGGGAAGGCAGGGACTCCAGAGTTGGAAAGCCCAAAGCAGGATCAACCTAGAAATGACCAGTTTCTAAGAATTACTTTTCCTGTGGGTTTGCTCTCCTGGGAGCATGTCACAGAGCTGCTTGTTCTTAGTGGTATTCACCAAGAAGAAAATAACGGAGCAGCATGGCTATATTCATTCAACACAGACACAGTTTCCATACGGTCTTTACATATTCTTCATGTCTTCAAACATTTGCCCAGGGATAAGCAGTGTCTCTCTTTGAGTTCTTTTTTCCTCTTAGTTCAGGGTCAGCTTACATGTAAACATGGTATCCAAGTAATGATGCCTAAACTCATCTTGATGTGACCAAGATGTGGCAGTCATTTGGCAAAAATCATAAAATCTCCCACAACATTATCAGGTGAAAATAGTTGGACGTGATTTCAGAGAACTCAGGAAAAATGCTTTTCAAAACAAAGCATGGAAATTTCCCGTCCAGACTCTGTTCCATCTCTCCTATTAGAATAAGATCATGGTGAGCTGGATCCATGTCTGGCTTATTCATGGTTCCATCACTGGCACCTACAATAGTAGTGTCATGTAGTCAGCATTGACAAAAATTTGTCAACTGATTAAATGACCTGGGCTTGAGTCCCAGCTTTGCTGCTTAGTAGCTATGTAATTTAGGACAAGTCACTTAAAACCTCAACTCCTTAATCTCTTCATCTGCAAACTGGTAATAATAGTGGCACTTGAACGATAACTCTGGAGAGTAAACAGAATAATATATTAAATAATTTTTCATAGTGTGTAGTGCATCATAGCAATGAATCCACATACAGGCTTTCTGTAATGATATGATTTTGACACTGATCCTTCTAACATCTGCTCACCTAAAGTATTAATTTTATACTGTTATTAAAATAAATGTGATTTTTAATATCTTCAGGAAAACTCAATGAAGAATATGCCTGCCTCTAAGTAGAGTCTGAAAATGTTACAATACGCGATAGCATTGTTTCTCTACCCAGCCTCAAAGGAGAATGGTTTGCTGAAAGATAAATAAGGTCTTATACTGTCAGTTCATCTCCAGAACTCATCTTTTGTTCTCCTGCTGCTTCTTTTTAATGAAACCTTACAAGTAAAGATGGACCAATATTTCTTTAAAGAACTTCTGCCTATCACAGTTGCTGCTTCAACACCCTTGGCAAAAGACAACTTGAAATGTAAGAAGGCTAAACTTTAACCCTGCAAGCTAAGCAGATTAAAAACAACAACAACAACAATGCTCTGTATTTTATAGACCTGGTAGAGTGGAAAATTGAGGCTCTTCGAAGTATTAGGTT
This sequence comes from Cheracebus regulus, assembly GCA_963574635.1. Classification (NCBI taxonomy): domain Eukaryota; kingdom Metazoa; phylum Chordata; class Mammalia; order Primates; family Pitheciidae; genus Cheracebus; species Cheracebus regulus. The sequence continues at coordinate 36,307 of CAUYQU010007394.1, forward strand.
CCAATTTCAGCAGAAACCAGACTTATTGACCAGACTCATGTTTAGCCCAAATATGACTGCTTATGTCAATGAAAATGGAAAATAGGTTGTATAGCTCCTATGAGAAGCTACCTTAGTGACCATCACGAAAGTATTAAATAAAACAAAGAAGGCTCTCACTTGTCTAACATTCTACACAGTGTTTTGTTAAGGAGTCATCATTCCACCCATTCTGGCTCAAATTAATAGTAACAAAAGTGGAAAAATCAAGTGGGAAGCAAAAGATTTAATCATATGGGTAACCTGAAAAAACAAAAGATACACTAATCAATGATGAAGCTTGTTTCAAAAATGTATGTTATTCAAGCATTTAAAGCCAAGATGTCTAAAATAAAATTATCATCTCTCCCTAACTTGCCTTCATGGCCTTCCCTTATGCTCCTTATCTTGGTAAATTTCACCATTATCATTTTGGTGGAGTCTCTTCATCTCTTTCCTATCTTTCACTCAATATCACAAATTGTTTTTCAGTATTTCCAATTACACACACCTTCACTGTGTGTTTCAAATTTATCCTCTCCCTTCCACCACTATTGCCATATGTTTAGATGTTTGTCATCTCTTGTAGGCAGGGAAGTCTAGTAGTGAAGACACTAAGCTTTGGTATTACATCATTGAAGATAAAATCCCTGCTTTGATGTGTCATAATTGTTAGGTGCTGGGTGAGTGATTTAATTTCTTTAGTTTTCTCTTTTAGGTGGAGATTATAATTGTACCTTCCTCGTAGGTTTGAAGTAAATATTAACAGTAATTGTTCAGGCTTAAAATAGCATTATTTTCAAGTGTTAGCTATTGATACTGCCTCGCATAGACTTTTTAGGCAGTTTCCAACTAATTTTCCTGTTTTCTTTCTCTTTCTCTCTCAAAAATTTGTGAGTTTCAGTTGGTTCATTGATTCAGAAACCAACATCCCACTAAGTTTGGTTATTCGTTTTGATATCCTGTCTGTCTCTTGTCTTCAAATATTGTTCTTGATCCTTGTCTAGTCTTTTCTGTAACTTCAAGTTCATATCATCCCTTCTAAAATTTGGCTCATGTCTAGCTCCTTCTATTCTTGGCTGACTAGCTATCCCAAAATGCCAGACAAGACAAAGAATCACTCCTCAACTTAAAAACCTCACTTAAAATCCCCATTGCCTCTCTGCAGAGTGAATTCAGCATAGCATCCAGGGAAGTTTTCAAAATGTGGCCCAGATCTCCTTTCTAGCTGCTTCTCTTCCTATTTCTTGCCCCTTCTGACTGTCTAAGCTTTATCTTTTAAAGTACCTAGAATGCTCCTCCTTTTTATTTCTCTGATGAAATGATGATTCTTCTCCAAAGGGCCCTGCTGAAATATTAACACTTTGTGAAGTGCACCTAGGTGAGATTGAATTTCACCTATGTCACTACAGTAGTTGTGATCATCATAGTAGGTGGAGAATAATAGCAAAAGCAGCCAACATTTACTGACCACTTAATAGCTAGTAACTGTTCTAAACACTTTACATGCTCATTAATCCTTTGAGCAAACTTAGATTATTTGCTATCATTTTGACCTTACAGATGAGGAAATTGAAGCCCAGAAAGGATAAGTAGCTTAACTAATGTTTCCATAACTAGTCAGTCATAGAATGAGGATTTAAAACAAATAGGCTAATCTCAGAGTTATCATGTTCAACATCTTAACTCTAATATCTCCCTTGTTTGGCCTCTCACAGCATTTTCCTTTTATTCATTGTGTCGGAGTGATCTACATACGGGTCTGTTTATTTCAGTACAAAACCAATCTTAAGCTGTAGTGATCTGCGTGTTCCCCTATGCCTGGAATGATTACCTATCAAATAGTGCTCCATAAATGTCTGCCATATTGAAGTGAAATTCATTAAATCTGTCAACAGAAAACAGCTGTCCTGACATTCCTACCAATAGCTTTCTGATACTAAAACCTATGAGTCATTTAATGACGATCTCTGGTAGATATATGATGGACCAGTGAAAAAAAAAAAAACACAACTTTCAAATTTTCCCTAAATATCTAGGGACTTTGGGCAAGCCACTTAATTTTTCTTTTTAGTTTGGAAAATGGAGATTATAACCCTTGCGATCTGCCATTATCACAGGAATTTTATGAAGATGAAATCAGATATTCAAGAAAAAGAATTTTAAAACTTGTAAAAGCCCATACAAATGTAAGAAACAAATATTCTGATAGGTAAAATACATAGCCAATATCAAAACGATAGGGCCAGTTGGTATTACAGCTGGGTCAAATGGAGATTCTAATGTTTCCTTGCTCTGCCTTTCATGGATAGTGAAATATCATGAAAGGAGGAAATTTTGTGTTAGCTTTGAAACTGCCACCATTTGTCACAGCCAGAAATAATTAATGCCATCTCAATGTCTCCTGCAATGCTAGATCTGGAAAGAGACTTGGGCACAGTCTCTATTTCTTATTCATGGATGGTGAGATTCAGGCCCAGAGAGAAGAAAACACACAATATGTGCTGCATATGAGTATCCTATGTTCAACAGGTAAGTGGAAAAAGATCTAGTCTTTTTTTTTTTTTCATGAAACTGACCAGAACATTGAATTTAATTAGAGAATTGGTAAAGTCAGAGACTTTGTGGCTTCACTGCTGTGTTCAATCCCTCCCCCTACTCCCTACTCCCACACCTCTTACTGATGATGTGATTCAATAAAATAATCCCTCATGCCTCAGTTTCCTATTCTGTAAAATGGGTATAATCGTGCCCATCTTACAGAGTTATTTTTAGGATATAATTATTTATATGGTGCAAGCCACTTAAAACTGTACCAGATACATAGCAATTGCTAAATGTTTGTTAAATAAATAAAAATAACATCTGAGATTTTGAACATAACACTTTTTGGGCATAATGAAATTTCAGGAACCTTGCTTTCTATTAAGAAATAGTAAAAATTAAATTTACGTTCATTGGTTATGTCTCTGTTCTTCCACAGATTTTCCTGACTACACGCCTAGGTCAGAGCCTTTAGCTAAATTCACCAAGGAGTTAGCATAAGATTAATTAACTGTCAGAGGTTAAACATTAAAAAAAAGTCCTGGAGGTTACTCTTGTACTTTTAATTGGCAACATGTTGGCAGTTCAAGTCGCTTTTTGCAAACAAATCCTCTAACAGCCAAATGCTGATGAATTCTCTGCCAAGAGAAGCATCTAAAAATTTCTATGATCAATATGCTACCAGGAAAAACAAAGCACACTGAAATGTTATGCTACATTTGATGCCAAAAATCTGAAATGCAGTTAGGAAATTGTGTTTTGTAGTTATGCAAGGCAATGTACTGATGGTAGCTTATTGGTGAGTGGTCTAGTCTCGCAATAACCTTGTCATATTCATGCTCCCATTTCTGCTCAAATCAAAAACCAAAACCTCTGGAATGAAGCTCTAATTTAGTGAATCAATTATTTTGATTGAATGAGGGCACTGAGATGGCACTGGGTAGATATTGTTATGAATCAGATTTAGATAAATTGTGAACACATATAAATACACAGATAATCAAGTGTTGAATGTTTTATCTTTTGTATTATTTCCTGACCATTATCTAGTAAGTATCTTTTTGTCAAATAATGTCCCTTGAACAAATAAGGAAAATGATTACTTCATTCTTTGGTAAAATAACGTGGGCATAGAGAGATAAAGTGAATTACTCAGAGTTATTCAATGAGAACATATAGCCAAAGATTTGACAGCAATTATTTTTTTCTTTTAAAAAGTGTTTGTGCTTACATAAAATATAGTAGCTAGGAATTTCTTGACACTAAGTCATCTATAAAGTAGCTAGTTAAATTCCTTAATCCTCTAAATAGCTACTCAATATCAGTGTACATTCATGAGCCAGTTGTCAGCCTCAAGATGTCATGGAATTGGGAAGAAATCTTACAAGAGGAGTGTGACTGTAAGCTGACTGACTTTAAGTGTGACCGACTCTAAGAATTGTCACTGATCCTGTAGACCGCAACACCTGGCTCCTAAGATCTACAGATCAGGAAAGCATCTTCCATCATTAAGCCTCCTTCTTTCTAAACTCCGCTATGGTTTTGGAAGGCTGACCTTTGTGGACAATATTATCTGGACTCCTTGCCCTTCTGGCTTCCCATTGGGTTTGGCCACTGGAAAAGAGGAAAAGAAAGAGGTTGTGGTACTTATTACTCGGGCTTCCTCTTTGACCTCAGCTGCATTTCTTATCCAAGGACCAGAGCCCTCTCTTAATGTTACAGCTATAGCTACGGCTTTACCATCAACCTAGAAATGAAAACTTTCGCTCTTGCTAACACAGAATGTTTCGCGGTCTTACTGGCTCAAGAAACCCTGCACGTACCTTTGCAAATTGTCCCTTCTTTCAACTCTCTCCTGTTGGCCTATTTAAATATGCCTTTTGTTTGCTTCCAGGATCCTGACTGATACTAAATCATAAAATTTCAGTGTTGGAAAATACTGGATTTGAAGTTGAGTTTCTCATTTCAAATTTTTTCAGTAGCTCTGTGATTTTGAGAAAATAATCTCCCTTCTCTAGTCCTCAGTTTGTTCATATTTAAAATAGCCTATATTCCTTATAGTAGGCTATTATTTTTACTACTATTGTTATAACATGCTGTAAATCACTTAAAATGGGATGACTATCTCTTTAGAAATCATCTAGTCCAGTTGGCCCTCTTGTGTGCCAACTCCATGAAATTTTCTTTCTCTCTCCTTGAATTTTTCCAGTAAGACTTCTAGGGGTATGACAGCCTCATATCTTACAGGCAGTAAGCGTATCGGTATCACTGGATTAAGGTTCTTTTAGGTATAAGGTTTTGTTTATTCAGCTTCTCAGTTGTGGGATTCCGCTCAAATCATTACAAGCTTTTCAGGCCATAGCTATCTCAATTGTGAATTGGGGATGTAAAACCTACCCTCCTGCAGGGAAAAGGCCAGAGCTAATGTTTTCTGTCTCTCTCTCTCTCTCTCTCTCTTTTTTTTTTCCAATATGAAGATTTACATTGGGAAAAACAGTGGCTATTGCAGACCTATAAGAGCTTCCTCAATCAATATCAGAGGTCATCAGTGCGGCTCAGCCTGCTAAAGTGATGAAGACAGCAGGCTATGGAATCAGAATTCTGGCTCTGCCAATTGGGGCATTTGTTTTTTTCCTCTGTGCCTCAGTTTTTTTAGTCATTCTATGTACTCACCTCAGAAGGTAGTCAGGAACATCAGCTGAGTTCATACTTGTCATTGATTCATGCTCATAATATTTCCTATACTAAATACTTTTCGTGGATTACCTTATTTAGTTCCCATGACAATCCATTTTCTGATGATCATAATTATCTTTCTTTGTATATCTCCAATAAACCATGCCCCTTTCCTCCTTATAGAACACTCTCCAGACCTTCACATTACTGGCTTCCTTTTATTTTAAGGACTTAAAATACATCTCGTCCATGAGCCTTTCTCTCACCCAGTCAAGATATCTTCCCTTTCGATATTATCACAGGTTTACTTCTGCTGTAACACTTAGCACTTCACAAGATTATCGTCGTTTTCTTGTTTGTTCTCTCTCTTCCTGCATAAACTCCAGGAGAGCAGTGAACTGTGTTCTACTCCTCACTAGAAAGTGAGTGCCTAGTATCATGGCTGCCTTATATATTCTCTAAAAAATACTGTGGAATGAATGATCAAATAAAGAAATTAAGAGGCAGAGTATTTATATAAATAAGTTTACAATAATAAACAGGCATTTTGTTTAACAAGAGGCACAACAGGAATTCAAACACATGCCAGGATGATGTGAAAACCCACAGTGCCTCCCTTTGCCTCTTTCGATAGTTCTTGGAAAAGATAATGAAGGTCTGAGCCAGCTCAGAGCTATAGCACAAGAGATGTAAAGGAGAAGTGAAATGAAAAGATATTCAGAGAGAAAACCAACTAGAGTTTAGTAGCCAATAAGATAGTGGGTGGGGGATCATTAAGCATAGAGAAGATTCCAACTTCAGCAACTGGGCAGCTCTTGATGCAATGAATGATATAAGAAGCTCAGAGTGAGTGCTACAAAGTGACGGTGATTAGGATACTACATCTGGCTGAGCATTCATCAGCATCTTGGGTTGGGGGTTCAAAGAGCTGTGAGCAATTGGGTGCCTAAGGGACAGTGGGATAGGTCAAAAGTGTGAACAAGACAACTCCTTGTTCACAGCCCAGGTATTACCACCTCTATCTCGTGTCTCATTTCTTACGCTGGTTGAGTAAATATTAGTATCAGGTGGAAGACATTCTAAGGCCAAAATTAATTCTCATTAGAGCATATTTAATACTCTTGCTCAGCTGCCAGACAGGTGGCTCGATGGGAGAAGGCCATTGGCTATGGCGCAGATCTGCCACCTCCTTTCTTTGGAGCCATGTGTGTTGTTCCCTCATACCTTCCCAAGACGGTGAGGCTTTTTGATATTTGTCCAACAGCCTTCTCAAACATCAAAGTCAAGATACGTGGTTTAACACAGTAGTTTGGGACTTATAAGTTTGCCTTTGACTTTTTAAAAATGAGAAATACATTTACTTTTCAAACATTTAAGAATGTCTGTGGTTCTTCAAGCAGAAAATCTTTGTCCTGTGCTGTTTCTTTTAATGACGTCATTTGAGGCACACACACTAGAACTAATAGTTTAAATCTGTATTTAACAAATGGCTGTAAAGCGTATATCATTTCCAAGTATTGAGAATATTATACCTAAATAACAAAAGATTCAAGAAGAAATATGTATGCTGTGCTGAAAAACATTTGAATGGCCAATTTGTGGAAAAATCTTCTAATATGCATTGGGAAGCTTGCATTCATATAAATCAGTTCTTTAATCCAATAACTTGAAATTTAGGGGAAAGTGACTTTAAAGGCACAGATAAATATATACGCAGAGCCATTTATCACAGTGCTATTTATATTAAGAGTGGAAGGTAAAAAGGGGAAAAATCTAAACATCCAAAGCCAGAAAATGGGATCAAATACATTATACTAGAGCTATGCAATGTAGTATTATGCTTGCCATTAAAAATGATGTTTACAAAAGTTTTAACAACAGGGTTGATATTTATGGAAATATACCATGTAAATGAAATAATAAAAATTTTGTATAGATATGATATCATTAGTACACATACATGACGGGAACAAAGATATTACTAGTTATTTGTAGTTACTTCAAGGTATCAGATTATGTGTGTGGGGCATGCATGTGCGTGTGGGCTCTTATCTTTCTTTGCACTTTTCAGAATGACTGTTCTGAATATGAGAGACTCCTGCAAACATGATAAATAAACCATTCACCTTTCCAACCCTGGAGGAGAAGGAGAAGGAGGAAGAGGTGGAGGCGGGAGCCTAATAGGGTCCACAAATCATAGGCTAAGTCTAGCTTAGGTTCAATATCAGGCAGTTCTATACAATTCCGTTAGGTTTTAAAGTCATTCTGATCTTTTTTTTAGTATTTTCTATTTTTTTCCCCTCAAAACATCCTTTTCCTCCACACTTAGTTGAAAATTGCATTGCATTCTCTGTGAACATTTATTTGAGGGCATGGCTTTATCAGTTGCTGGTGCAGGAAGAGTGCTAGCAAAACATGACAACTTTCTTCTTTACGTGAATATACAGATCTATTTGAAAGTTACATTTTACCTGTCTACATTGTACAAATGACTATATTTTCAGTAAGTACCTGATAAATTGGCAATTTTGATTCCAACCTGAAAGAAGAAAAGCAATGACTCTAATAACCAACAATCTCTGACAAATAGTGGCAATAAAAGTGCCTGCCACTTCAATATTCTGTAGGATTAGGGCTCTGGCATTTTTCTAGATTATGACCTTCTGGATTGCCAATGACGTTATGTTTTATTTGTGAGACGGTGTGCATGTGTGTGCAATGAAAGAAAAAAAAACAGAGCAATGTATCTAGACTATCATTTTAATTTTTGTATGCACATGGGATTGTTACTAATGAAAGTTATTTAGTTCTGCTTCCTCTCCTCACAGAATATAATGTAAGCTCTAATAGAAGAGGATTTGTTTTGTTTTGTTTTTAAATATGTTTTATTCACTGATTTATCTCCCAGCACAAGAAGGAGGAAGTGACAGATAATAAATATTTGTTGAATGAATAAGTGAATTAATTAAATCTTATTATTATGATATATCACCTTTGGTCAGTGCCATTGAAACAAACTGCTATTCTATTACGAGAGTTTTTCACTGAATGTTTCATGTTGTTTGTGGTTCTTTCCATATTTTCTCATTTGTGTGGTGGAGACCCATGAAATTTTAGGGCACTCATATTTTTAAATCACTAATTGAATTCATGAGTTCCTACAAAATGGTGTAGCATTATAAAAACAGAGTAGGTGGAGATGTGAGTTATAGCCCCAGTACCTAGGGCATTCCACCTAGCTTTTTAGAGTTCCATTTTCTCACTAGCAAAGGACACCACCTTCTCTGTCTAATTCTGAGAATTGTTTGAAGCTTGAAAAAATTTGTATATAAAAGAATGTTTGTACATAGAGAATATTTGTGAATGTACATTCTAAGTTATATAGCATCTTTATAAAATAAATTTAGAATTTCCCTTAGATATCCTATTTTCTACTCTTTAAGAATGCCACAAAATTGGAGAGAAAGAGAAGATGGAGAGTGTGATGGTTAGCCTTACATGTCAAGTTGGTTAGGCGATAGTACATAGTTATTTAATGAAACCCTAATCTAGGTGTTGCTGTGATGGTATTTTGCAGATGTGTTTTTTTTTTTTTAAGAAAGAAAAAAAGAATGAAAGAGAAAGAAAGAGGAAGAGATTTTAGAAAAAGAGAGAAAAGTAGAAAGAAAAAACAGCAGAAGAAAGAAAAAAAAGAATGAAAGAGAGAAAGAAAGAGAAAGAGGGAGAGTGAATGGAATTCTTGTTTTATTGCCCAGGCTAGAATACAGTCTAAAAATGGGTATTAAAAACCTCTTTTATGCCAATAATTGTGTTTAACAATGGAGACAGGAAGGAATAGGGGATGAAAATAACAAATAAGCAGTCAACCAATATTTTATTTCAACCTGTGAAATGCTATGCAATTGCTGGGG
>CAUYQU010007396.1:0-168356 GCA_963574635.1 Cheracebus regulus
ACACCCCTTCTCTCACTCCTTTTTAGTTATACCCTCATGCCCAGTTCCCTTGCTAGGAAGAGATATTCTCCAAACTGTGGGAGCCACTCTCCAACTCACTAATCTCACATGCTTAACCAATGTTATAAATGCCTCCCTTCCCTTCCCCTGTGTACCGGTTACTCTAGTCCCACAGCTAAAGGTATATGGGCGAGCCGAGTTTCTATCCCTTCTTACACCTCCTCCTCCCCTTGTCCCCTGAAACAAACGAGCTATCTTCCTCCCCGTAGTAGTTGGTCTCTATTTAGCGTCATCTTTAGTAGCCACTGGAATAGGAAGCAGAGCAATGGGCTACAGTGTCAATTCAGCTGCTCAACTGGAGAACAAGCTCCATGTGGCCATTGAAGCATCAGCTGCCTCTCTGGCCTCCTTCCAGTGACAAATCACATCACTAGCCCAGGTTCCTACAAACTCGTATGTGAGAAATTTGACGAGTGGCCGTCAACCAAATGCTGCTTCACCCCTTTGTCCGGTTCTCAGTCGAGGCACCAGCCAACTGACCTGTCTCCCTTACTTTGCCCCTATTCAGCAGGAGGTAGTCAGAAAGAGTGGTGCCCTCTATCATCAAAAGGTCGGAATGTAAGGCCGGTTGCCTTGCTGGGAGCTCGGGCACACCCCCCCCCCTCCTTTTTTCCTTGCTTTTAAAAGTCCTGAACAAGCTCAGACATGCTCAGGCATGTTCCCTTCTCCCTTGCTCGCACAGCCTGCTCTTCCCTTAAAGAGCCCAGTATGCAAACAAGCTGCAACCATAGCTTCTTAATAACCAATAGCAACTGAGTCTTAACAACCAATAGCAGCTGAGTCTTAACAATCAATAGCAGCCAAGTCTTAACAACCAATAGCAGTCGAGTCTTAACAACCAATAGCAAGCAAGTAATTCCAACCAACAACAAGCCAAGTCCTAGGTCAAGGCTTGTAACTTACCCAATAGCAGTCTTGCTCTCCCAAAACCAGTAGAGCTGTTTCACTCCCTATAAAACCCCCTGTCTAAGAGGAATCCATGCGACTTCTCTGGCCCCTCCTGTCCGGACCGCAGAACCTCACCTGGGAGCCTGAATAAATTCCCTTGCATTGGATTATTTTGGTGCTGGCCTCAGTTTCTTCATTTTATCCTCGGAAACAAACCTTACAATGCATACATTGGAAATATCTTTGTGGTTTTTCTCCCCACCTGCTTAAACTTTGAAAATCGCTATCTGTCAGGAAATTCATCTCTTGCTAGTTGCTACATTTACCTGTTCTGATAGATAATACCCTATGTCATTTGCTACTCGGCCTTTGCAACTTTAGTCTCTTTCTAATTGTTCCAAGTTTTCTTTAATATTGGTGTCAAGAATATCTTCAAGGAAGGAATGCATTTTTGGCAAATACTTTGTTGGAAATAATGTGTCTGATTTTCTGTGAGACAAAGTGGTAGTGAAGACAAACACTTAGTCTCCAGATTGAAAAAGTGTCCATGCATACTAGTGGTCAGTTTGTGTATACGTGGCCACCTTCTTTTATTTTTCTGAAGCTATCCTTATATACAAAAGAGGAAAAGCTACTTATAGGATTACCAAGAGATTAACTAGCACTTTGCTGATGTTATTTATTCTCCCTACACCACTGTGATGTAGGTATCATTATTATTCCCATCGTACATTTGCCGACACAGCTTTAAACAGCTTAAGCTAATTGTTCAAGAATGTATAGCTACCAAGTGAAGAAGCAAGAGCTAAAATCAAGATGTGTCTGATTTCCAAATGCCTGATTTCAAAATTCGCTTTCAAACCCTTTAGTGCTTTGTCATTTCTCTTTATCTTTTACCATTCTGCTTCTCTTCTAGACAGATTTATTGCAGCCATTTTAAGTAGATACCATTTTAGGTAGATACTCATTTCTTCTCAGGTGATTTTTCTTCTTTACACTGTTTTTTTTTCTAACTTGGATTTCTCACCCTCCATATTCCAAATGATAAATATTTCTTTAACTGCATGTACATTTCTCTTCATAAATAAAGGTATTACCTTTATCCTGTTCTCTTCACTGCCATATAGTGTAAGATGTAAAGAACACATGTATAAGAACACACACATGATCACACATATAAGAATGCCTATATAAAATAAATGTACTTATGTTTTATTTACTTTTATATGTACATCTTATACTTATGTATGTAGGTATATGTATGCTTACTTGTACAAGCACACACAATAGAAAGCCCTTAAATGTTTGTAAATGTTGTTTTTACATTTTGAATCATTGCTGATTACCAATGTGATCTGTATCCCTGAGAATATTTAGACTTTGGTCTGTATTTAATCTGTGTATTCTCTGTTTCAGAATAGTAGTGAAAACTATTAAATATTTGCTATTATTTCCACAGCTGTAAATAATTAAATATTGCCCTTTAATAGTAAAGGGAATTTGCCAACACTCAATTATTTGACAAAAATTGTCAAGATTCATAGAAATTTTCAAGATTCACAAAAATCCTGTTTAAATAATTTTGAATTTAAATAATTTGTATTCCAAAGTGTATGCTTCTTTTTATTTATAAACAAATATTTATTAAATCAATGGCATGTGTTCAACGTTATTAACTTAGAAGACCCCATTTTATGAGACCCAAAATATGTGGTACAACAATGATGCCTGAATTGTAAATATGAATACTATGTGCTTTCATATTTTTCTATAAATGGAATTATTTGAAAAGTTTTACAAACTAGTTTTGAGATTGTGTATATCTTAGTTCTCTTATAATCCCTGCTGAAATAAATTAGCATATATTAATCAAATTGATTTTTTCCTCAAAAGTAAAATGATACATATTTTTGAATTATTAATATGTTTTTTAGAAAATATGGCTGTTTAATCTCACTTGGTAAGATTGGGACAAAGCTATCACTACTAATTCTGATGTTTCAGTAATAAGTTTAGCAGCTATATGCACAACCAGCTTTTCTAATTCACCGGTGTTGAACAATCGAAAGAACACACATTCTATACTTTCTAAGCTTCCCAAAAAGATATTTATGGCATTGATAGATTTATGGGTGCTGTTATTTGACATGAAGGTTTAGAGCTACTATAAGACAATTGGCTCTATATCTTAACTGGTATTTTTATATATAAATATTTCCAGTTTGAATAAGCAGAAAAAATAAAAATTTTCCTTCACATTAAGTCACATTTTGTATTGATGAATGCATTCTTCATAATTTATTCTAAAACATTTAGAATTCTTGATAATAAGTAGATTCCCAAATATTATATGTTATGAACTCAAAAAGAATTGTTAAACTAATTAAATGGCAAGAAGTTTAAAGTCAGTTTCTACCTACACATTCATTTTAAATTAGAAATGTAATACATAAAAATAGACCTTATTATTTACGTTCAATTAATAATTTTAAAACTTGCATATAGAAAAAGAACTGACATTCTCTGTATGGATTACTCAAACTACCTAAGGACATTGATAAAGGAAGGGGTACTAATGTATTGGAGATGCTATTCAAGTGAGATTATACATTATCAATGCCTGGTAATAGATATATCTTCCAAGATACATTTTAGAGTCTGTTTTTGAAGTAATAGTTCTATTTTTAAATTGTGGTTCCTATAGTGACATAAATATTAGCATGTAGGATTATAATACTATAATACACTATCATAATGTAGTAATACATTTATTCTTTTTTGAAATACAGTACTAGCTAATTTCATACTTAGCCACAACCATGAAATGTAGTTGTAATATTGTACCTGTTGTGCTATTACTGTTAGCATTAGGAGATGTCTATGGACTATACAAAACCAATATAGGAGAAAGTAAAAAGTTGACAAAATCTAATTTGTGTAAATACAAAGTTATGGTGATTTGTTATATGTGTATGTTTGTATGTAGAACAGGAGAGTTTTTGTAGATCCTTTTCTTTGCCACTTCTTTGGAGAAGAAGGTAATATTGGCACCCATTTGTTGAGTTCCAAAGAAGAGAGATTGAGGACAAGAGTTAGAGTCTTCTTTTCATATAAAATCAACTTAGGTCCCCATGTTTCATTGTACCAAAGAGCTGGCTGCCTAACCCCAGGAAGATTAAAAACACAAAAGGTCAGTTCATCAACTGACTACCTACTGCTAACTAGGTAGCCAATGCTGAAAACAGCTGAGGAATTTAGCTCAGAAATATAAGGATATAGTTTGTTTTATTTAATTTTTATATTTACTTTTGCTTTTATAGAAGCTTATATGCTTATTGTTTTTCAGAGAATTTTCAGCTCTCTAGTAGCATAAAAGAAGCAATGTAAGAGAATCTAAACACTAATATGGGATGTCACACCGAAAACAATTTGAAGCCTACCTTACCTATACTGAGAAGACCTTTGAAAACTGATAAAAATAGAAAAACAGAAAATAGTATGATTTTGTTCATTTCTATGTTTATCTTAAGAAACTAAAATGTCTCCACAATTTGTATAACCAGAAAGAACAAATAACTATAGCTCAGCAATAGTTTATATAAATTATTTACAACCTAATAAGCAGAAGGAGGTCTACAAAGATAGGTATGACTCTGGATACTAATTTAAGTGAAAAGTAGAGGAAAGAGCTTGTGATGTTTAAGCTATCAAAGTAAAACTGTGTTCACAGTTTCAAATAAATAAAGAGATAACATACATGATTTATTAAATATATTTTCTGCACCTTCAGAAAACAAATATAAAATGTATGAAAGTTCAAAAAAACCCATGAAATTTAGAACCATTAAAAACTAGGATGGAAAACTAGTATTTTTCACATTTTTGCATAGTCAAAACTTTCTGAGCAAGGGACTCCATCCAGAACCTAGACTAAAGGATAATTTAATGGCAAGCATGTCTTAAATGTTGGAGATTGTGTATTGCTCTAAAGAGATTTAAAGTGTCTTCTCCCCTGGAGCCATTTGTTCACATTCCATGGTGGCGAAGGAAAGCTACATATATGTTCTCTTTTTCTCCCCAGAGATGATGCATTTATATTCCAGAGTCAAGGTTTCTCTTTCACTCTCCTGCGAAGCAAAGGAACAGATACACCAGATGCCCTAGTTGGCTCTGATTTCCATAACATTGAAGTTCCTCTCCCATAATTCGACCAAGGTACAAACATGTGCTATCTGCCCTCATCACATTGCCCTATGGGGAATTAGACGTTATCACAAAGAAATCTTACTAGGATGATTTTAGTTCCTCTAATTCCTCAGCAAGAGGGCCTCATTAGAAGTCAACCAGATGTGACCACTCAATCTTGAACATCCTCACCACCTGAACTGTGAGCCAAAAGAAACCTCTTTTCTGGATACATTAACCACTCTTAGATATTCTGTTATAGCAAGAGAAAATCAAATGTATCAGTTATCTCAATAAATGTAAATGATCTAAACTTCCCAGTTAAAAGATATTTTCAGTTCTGACAGAAATAAAAAAGGAAAGTTCATGTTGTTTATAAAAAGGCACATGAAAAGTATAAGATCACAGAAATGTTATCTGCAACATACAACTACTTAAGAGGATAGATAAGTTTTGTTTGGTATTATATTGCAAAGCTTATCACCTGGCCTATAGCAAACACTTGAGAAATATTTAGAAAGAAAAAAGAAAATATTGCTTTGTGAGTTTTCTTATCCAGAAGTTGGTGTTCCTGTAGGATAATTTGTTAGGGTGCAAGCACAATATATATCAGACTGCTCATAGTCTCAGATGTGAAAGGTCTACCTCTTATGGATAATTTAAATAAACATGCTAGTAAGTTAGTAAGGGAAATGTGCTAGAAAAATAATAGTGAATAGGATACAGCTCTGTCCTCAAATTTTCCATAATTTAGCAAGCAAAATAGATGTTTGGAGAGCTAAGTGTGTCAATATAATGTGTCTCTCTTAGCAGAATATACAAAACACCCAGAGAACACAGAATAATCAATAGAAAGAATGCATTTTTTAAAGCATTTGGGGAAATTAAAAGAAAATTTGGTGGACAGATTGAACAAACACTATAGAGAAAAATTATCTTTTGGTTAAGATAACTGTGAGGTAATGAATATTTTATTTAATGGATGGCTCTTCAATTTTCAACATGCTCTGAGAATCTATGGCTAAATGACTTAATGCAAAAACAAAAATGTATAGCATGTTTGTTAATAGGTCCAATCAGAGCTAACTTACCCATAAAATACTCACTGAACAGCTATGTATTTATAACAATATAGTTAGACATATTTTTCCCCTGCCAACAACATATTGGCTGCTATTCTTACTGACCCTTCAAAGAAGCTTGGATCATGGTAACCCTATTCTAAAAATTATTATACTATAATATAATGGCTTATGTAGTTGTCCACACTAGGCTTTTAAACTTTTTAAGGGCATTAATGATATCTTTTCCATCACAGTTTGTCTGCGGCTATATAAAGTACATAGCAGGCTATGGCCGAACCTCTAACTGTCCCCAGTATTAATTTGCTTTTTACACATTTAGTAATGCATTTACAAATATTTTAACTGGGCACATGGCTTCTCAGCTGGATACTATATTTTCTACCTTCTTTTGCAGTTAAGTGAAGCTATGTAATTGAGCTTTTTATCATGAGATTTGAGTACATATCATAGGTGAAATTTCTGGATATTATACTTAACATGATTGAGGATGCATTTGTCTCTCTTTCTGTCCCTTTTCTGCCTACTTAATGCAAATGCAGCCAAACACTTCTTAACACTTGTAGGAGCAGGAGTAAGAATACAAATGGAGATGCACATAACACATATAAATATTTAAAAGGTATAAATCGAGATAACAAAGTTACGTGCTCTATCTTCCTACCTTGACAATCTTACCTTTCTAACAACCTGGAAAGCTGGATTTAATTTAGAATTTTTCAGACTCATATGAGTTCTACATAAGAACCTGGGAATATTAGAAAACTTGGCATCTAGCCCAAGGCCCATAGCTGATTATCATTCTATTTTTGCCCCATTTTTTTATTCTACACAGTGAAATCCATAGCAACCATGCAAGGATGTCCCAGATCACATATCCAAGCCCCATCTACATCCAAAGCAAATGGTTATGCTTTGGTTTCTTTGGTACACACACTGGTATGTAATCTACCCTCAAAATGACAGTCTTGGGCAGTTTTAGACCATTTTTGGCAGGGAGTCCTGAGATCCCAAGAACTCTCACGATAATGTCAAATCAGGAGCAGAGATTTCAGGTTTTGAAATCAGAGATTTCAGATACTGGTTTTGGATTTGCTTCCATGTGCTGAGGAGCATAGAGTAATGAGGTAAAGAGCAAACCCCCTAAAACTCAGAGTCCAACAAAGGATCCCCTCTTGCTTGTTCTAGGATGTCATTAAATGCAGTGATAATGAGCCAGATTCCACCAAGGAAATAAGGACAATACTCTATGACTGCATTTTCCAATATGGCAGACACAGGCCTGAACTCAATGTTTAGTTCAGACTTGCAAAGATTGTAAGTGTAAAATACTACTCAGTTTTGGTGCCATAGTACAAAAAAGGTAAAATAACTCAGTTTATACTTGCTATATGTTGAAATTATAGTATTTTGGATATATGAAGATAAATAAAGCACATTATTAAAATGTTATCTCTTTACTTTTTAAGATGTGGTTACTAGAAAAATGTATAATTTCATATTTGACTTGCATTTATGGCTTGCATTATAAGTTTGATGCTCCAGAGAACAGCTTAGCAACAATATGTGTAGAGTCTGGGTCTCTGGACAATCTCGTGCAGCAAAATCTCTTGCTTACCAATAATTGCTCATTCTCTTTTCTACTATTACTTAACAGTGAAATAAACTTCTATCTCCTTTGAGCACTTTATTCTTGCAGCTGTTTGTTGTACCCATTTACACTATGCTGTATACTAACTCATATATGGATAATTGATGGGCAATCATGTCAAAAATGAATAGAATAGATAAACAAAATAGCAGTTTAGCCCTTAAGGAATGAGATGAACAGATGCACAAAAAGCATTAAAATACTTATGTGATCCAGGTGAGAAGTGATTTTATTTTGTTTATTGCAGTATTCAATACTGGAGATTGGAAGTTCCTGTATTCCTTTATAACAGGTCTTCAATTAATATTTGTGAAAGTTGCAGTATTCAATACTGGAAAGTGGAAGTTCCTGTTATTCCTTTATAATAGGTCTTCAATTAATATCTGTCAAGTGAATAAATACGATGTACCTGACCAACAGAGATACATGCAAAGCACTAATGGAATGTAGCAGAATTTCATGACATAGTAGGCAGATCTCTTAGAGGAAAGACATTTCACATTGAAGTTCTTATGGGGAAATGATGAAACAATAGTGGAAAATGTTTAACACTAAGGAAGAACATGAGCAGGCATGGGCTACACATTAGCAAATTTATATTTTTTCTCTTATTCAGTTCCAATATACTCATGAGATAATTAATTTAAGAACATATGATGTACCTTGGATGCACTTGCTTTAGGTGTATCAGAGATTTATGCAAAGCACCAGAAGTAAAATATATCTTTATCATATAATGATATTAGGTACCTTATTTGAATGTTGGTTTTGAAGCAATATCAGTCAATACTTAAAAATAATTACCAACAGTGCTCTTCTAAAATATTACTGTTATTTCTAAATTGTCACTGTGTAATTTTAGTAGAAATAATCTGTTTTGTCATCTTTATTTTAAATCAAAGGGATTTCATAAATGCATGGGGTTAACAAATTGTTTTTGGTGGTTTCTTACTTGCTTTTACAGTAATTTCTTAACACAGGATTTGGGAAAAGCAAAAAAATAAAATAAAAATAAAGGTAAGCATTTAACTGTTAAAAAGTAGTTCTGAGATAGCTATCATTCAACAAAAGTATATTATCTTCCAATATTTGAAAATTGGAAAAGTCTGTGTACAGTAATTTATTTTAAAAAAATTCAATTATATGTTTCAATATCCTCCAAAATTCTTGTATTACACAGAGTTTTTTAAATAGTAATGTAAAATTCCCCTTTATACTTGTATACATGGACTACATAATTTGATTTCTAGAAATGTTGCTGAATAGAATGATTTTACTACTATTAAATCCTTGTGCCATTGCAAACATGTAGGACAAGCAGTGTCTAAATTTATACAGAAAACTAGAAGGTTTGTTTTAAATTGTTCAGATTTTGTTGTTTTGGGTAAACAAAATACTGCAAATTTAGAAATTTTTGAAAATGTGAAGCAAATTATTTGGATGTCTTTTTAAAAAATTGAGGGATGTCAATAGATACCTAATCAATGCAACTGATGATGTGATAAATCTTAACTATTTACTTCACCTAACGTGATGATGAATGTTTTTAAAAATCCAGTAAAACCTGACCCCCAATAATTGTTTGTTACAGTCTTAGAGAGACTCTTATAAATATATCCCTTGAGAACTGTAAGTGACATTATTAAAGATAATTAACCAATAGATT
The DNA here is from genome assembly GCA_963574635.1 of Cheracebus regulus. Classification (NCBI taxonomy): domain Eukaryota; kingdom Metazoa; phylum Chordata; class Mammalia; order Primates; family Pitheciidae; genus Cheracebus; species Cheracebus regulus. The sequence goes on from CAUYQU010007396.1 coordinate 9,533, forward strand.
CTGATTATGTTCTTGATAACCATATGAAGTCAACATTGATATTTCATAAAACACTGGTAGTTTAAAGAATACCTGGGAGGTATAGATGTAAGAAAACTGACTGTATTTAAAATAGTGTTTTATTTTTAATAACGTGAGTGTATTTTTTAATAATTTTCTTAAAATGCTTTCTAGAGCATTTTATTTCTACAAAAGAATGCCTTTGCCATTTACTTAAATAATTGACAAATATTTATCTTTATTAGTATGCTTTCGGTAAGTGGAATAATGTTATTTGGATTAATTTTATAGTTGATAGAAATGTTTGTCTTGTCTTTAATCGTAAAAAAATTCATTCTCTTACTTATCTGTTCCTTGCCTCCCTCTGTATATGTTAGTCAGAATGTATACAAGTACCAACATGTTGAATAGAAATGACAATGGAAAGTGATAATCCTAGGTTTCTAAAATAGTGTTGTAAGTTTTGTTCATTCTAGGTGCACCTTTAATTTCATAAACCCTTGGGAAATTCCTTCTAATTTTATGGGAACATTATATGAGCTCATTATCCAAATCTGATTCAAAACTATTTCTAAAATCAAATGTCTAAACAGAAGCCAAAAATTATTCATACACCATGAAGAAAAAAATAAAAATTAAACCTAAGGTGACTTCAATGTGAGCCAAATAGCATAATGAACCTATAAAATGCTTAGTGAAATGCAGTCAGGCTTGTAGATGTGTTTACCAAAAGGGAATGTTCTGCTTTCATATTTATTATGATCTTTCACTGATTTAAAACTCCTATATACTGAAACTCAGTAAACATCTTTAATTTACATAAACCACAGCATTTTTTTAAAACTAATATAAGAATGGATTCAAAAAGCAGCTTATTTTATTGTGCCAGTCTCAGCAATTAGAAAGGAGAAAGATGTTATTGAGCCTAAGGAATATTTGATAAAGACTGTATCAATATATTTCTTTAAGAGTTAATAATACTGCAATGGGATTCATAAATGCTATTTACCTTCATTTCATTGCTTGAAATCAATGAACTGGATCTTCAGAATAAAATTTCAATAACATACTTAAGAGCCAAATAAGCATCATTTTTTACTTCTAATAAGTTGAAAAGGAAAGGGACAGTCTAGTTTACTTGTAAGGAGTTTGTTCTAAGTGAGTTTTTACTTTTCAGACTGTTGGGCTAATGATTAACGTCATATACCGTACATCTTCCTCTAGAAGCTATGGTGTCTATTAAATGTAATTACCTTTCCCCATGGCTTTAAACTGATGGCAGATTCAAAATGAAGGTGGCTTCTATTAAATTTAATTACTTCCCCCTGAAGCTTACTTGGCAAAACTGTGACTAGTAATGAAAGTGGATTCCATAAAAAAGCTGCATGGTCAAAGTGTGGCTATTAAATTAGCTATGCTATTAATGAAAAAAATATGGAAAACAAGATTTAAAGTGGGACTTTATCATTCATGTGTATTTTTGTGATACTATAACTGATAAATTAAGTTCTCAGCTTTTAATTGTTTTCAACTTTCAATAGATAGATTACGTGGATATACACATATGTATGTCAATTAATAATAAGAATAATTAAGGAAAGATGCCAATTTTCAAAAAGCTTCATCTAGTACTTTCACGTACAGAAAATAGTGACCTTTATATCACTTAATTCAAATGATGTTTTAAATTGGCATGATGTAATAAAGGAGGAAAAGCCAAAAAAATAGAAAAACAAATTCTGTTGTTATTAGATAGTTATTTCTTCCTGAGCTGTTTAACTAATTTGAGATACAGGGCTAACAATATGACTAATCTACTTAATATAAATATTAGGAAAATTAGAAAAAATATGTCATCTATTATTGCTTTGTAAGTCTCTGCCTTTAAAAGAAATCACTTATTTTGGATTATCTTATTTTTCTGGACTGAAATCAATTTGTCAGCTCCTCTTGTATTAATTCACTCTTCAATGTCCAACTTATTGTGTGCTCACTATGTGCCAGTCATGTGTTACAGGTAATACATCTATAGGAGACAGGGAATTAGGAGTTAGTAAAGACAAAAGACAATAAATACTTGATCACTCAGAAAAATAACTTGTAATGGTTCCAGAGTCCCTTGCTTCATCACTGACAGAAATATACTATAGCCAAGTTTAGCATCTACCTGCCCATTCAGCAACCACATGGGCCACACAGGCAGGCTTAGGCATGAGTGAGGCACCAGTTTGCAGAGTGCCTCCGCTCCAGCGGATGCATGTCAATTTCTCTGAGTGGTCTTCTGAAAGAAAACTTCTCACTGTTTTTGAGTAGGAGGATATCAACTTCTATCTTTCCCCGTGGGTTTGAGAGATGTTCTCAGCATCAGAGAATGTCAACATTTCTCCCAAGAAAATTATTTTATCTAATTAACCTCCCTTTGGCATACTTTAATATATGTTATACGATGTCATGGTTTTTTAAAAATATGGTTTTTATATTTGACTTAGTCATGAACTAATTCTCTTACATTTCCTTTGTACGTTCTGTATACTCTCTTACATCTTCCACTTATTTTTGTACCTGTTTTCTATTATATACACATAAAAATGTTTTATTTTAGTATTATTTTGAAATGTGGTAGTTGTGGGAATTAAAACTCAAGCATAAACATAACTAGATAACCTAGGCTAATAAGAGGATCAGAGAAGTCTTTTAGAAGAAGTGAAATATGAGAAGATAATATCAAACAAATGGAACAGAAAATAAAAAGACTGCAGTGCAGTGGCGTGATCATAGCTCACTGCAGCCTCGAACCCCTTGGCTCAAGGGATTCTCCTGTCTCAGCCTCCCAAATAACTGGGACTAAAGGTGCACAGTTAATTTCTTTTTTCTTTCTTTCTTTCATTTTTTTTTTAAGAGTCTGGTTCTCTGTTGCCCAACTGGTCTTGAACCATTCTTCTCAAGCAATCCTCACTCCTTGGCCTCCTAAAACTCTGAGATTACAGTCATGAGCCACCACACCAGCCCATAGCATCATTTATTTGGAGAACCTGACTAGAACAGTGAATCAAATGTAGTGTGATGAAAGATAAGCAAACAGGCCTACTTTGCAACTGAACTTAAGTGTGAAGAAGAGTTTGCTGCCTAACATCCTTGGATTTGCTCCAATAAATCTTAATATAAACAAAATTTTATAAATTAAATGACTTGTTTTGAAGATGTTACTGTCATCTTTTTATGTTGAATAGTATTTTCAATGAACTTGCTTTTATGGTTAATAATAAAGTTTATATGCTGGAAATGCTATATTATTATTTATTCTATGATTAAAGAAAATGTGTCTGCGTTATTCACTATTGTACCTTTAATTTACAACTAAGTGTTTTGAATCTAGTATCATAAGTTACTCTATAAATGTTTATTATTTCTGAATAATGCTGATAAAATATGTAAAATACAGATAGTATAAGTTTTACAAAGAACACCAGAAAATGCCACTGGTTACCACACAATGAGTGAGTTAAAATACCACGGTAAATGTATTAGCTCATATTTCTGGAGGTCAGAAGTCTATCACAGATAACTCTTGCCTAAAATCAAAGTATCCACAGAGCAGGTTTCTCTAGAGGCTATAGGAAAGATTCTATTTCTTTTCCTTTTTAAGCTTCTAGCAGCCACCTGCAGTCCTTCAATTGTAACACCCTTCCTCAATTTTCAGAGCCAATATTGCATCTCCTTTTCCAATGTGCTATGGTCATTACTTCCTCTGTTTCTCCTCTTGCCACCCCCTTCCATTTTTAAGGACACTTATGATCACATTAGGCCCAGTTATATAATCCCAAGAAATCTCTCTATCTTCCATTCAGCTGATTAGCAAAATGATTGCATCAGCTACTTTAATTCCTCTTTGCCATGCAACCTAAAACATTTTAGCTGCAGTTTTAGGCCTCAAAAATTCCAGGGAACAGAATGTGAGCATTTTTATTGAAGGGTTGGACTGAAGAAGAAAGGGCATTATTCTATCTACCTCTGTCAATAATACTCGACGCATTGGATTGATGTAAAATTGATCTGTTGGCCAGGCACAGTGGCTCACTCCTGTAATCCCAGCACCTTGGGAGGCCAAGGAGGGCGGATCATAAGGTCAAGAGATCAAGACCATCCTGGCCATCATGGTGAAACCTTGTCTCTACTAAATTAGTAAATACAAAATTTAGCTGGGCGTGGTGACAGGTGCCTATAGTCCCAGTTACTCAGGAGGCTGAGGCAGGAGAATCACTTGGACCCAGGAGACAGAGGTTGCTGTGAGCGGAGATCACGCCACTGCACTCCAGCCTGGCAACAGAATGATACTCCATATCAAAAAAATAAACTGATCAATTAGGCTGCAATGGCTTCCATATCAGCCAAGTTATGCTGCCATACCAAAGAAACCCTAAATTTAAGATTTATTTCATTCAAATGCTACATTACTCTGGAACTCAGTGTGACAGAGCAACTATTATCTCATTGCTTATTGCTATGGGACATTAAAAAAAGTACTTGTGGAGTTTGGGTTTCTACACCAGGAAAGGGAAACTGTATCCCAGAAGTAACACACATTATTTCAGCTCAAAATTTGTTCACCAAAACAACTTAAAAGTCTCTGCCCATGGAAGGAGACAAGAAAATGAAATCTTTACCATGTACTCAAATGCTGAAGAGTTGAAATATCTACTGTATATTAATGACAAACATTGCTCTTTTGACTCCTATATTCCATGTTCAAGGAAGAAAATTGCCAGTTTGTTGGTAGATGACTTTGGAAGCACAATAAAATTATGATATTAAAAACAAATTCTTCAATTTTTAAAAGTCTTATAATCCATATGCATTGATGAATGAAGATGATTATTTTCATTAATTAGAGAAACATTCTAGTTTATCATAAACCACAGAGGACTGAGAAATAAAACTGAGACAAAAGAGAAAGAACTCAAAACAGATGCTTCTTAAATGCTTCAGCTAGGAAGTAAAAATCAGTTTCAGAAGGTATTTTGATGTAATTAATACATGTTAAATGTAGTTAGCTGTGATTTTAATAGAAATTTACTAGCTTGTTACATTGTACAAATAGAAAACCTTTGTGTGTTAAAGAAGTAACTCGAAAAAAATAAATAAATAAAAATAAAAATAAAAAAGAAGTAACTCGAGTGGGTCAATTTAATTAGGCAAATCGAGTCTAATGTAATAATCTGATATTTTGCCAAACTTGAATTACCACTGAAAAGTTGAAAATGATCCTTAAAAAAAAAATCAGGTGATAAAATTTTTAAACGTGTTGATTGAGTTTAAAAGTACAAGTTTTTTCCCCTGTGCTGATATAATCTACTGTTTTTGTTCTTGGAATTTTTAGTGGATTCAAATCCCAGCTTCCTGTACAATACCTAGCTGAGAGATTATATATCTCATGTTATGCCCCACATTGAAAACAAATCTTGAAAAACATAGCCAAAAATATTTACATATAAATAAAATTCATTGATAGCTTGACCAAAAAAATATAAGATCCATGTAGAGCTCTCTAAAGCGGAACCATGAAAGTCAAATAAGAAGCAAAACCACTTTTTATCATAATTATGCAACCTGAGGGTATCTGATGTATACTGGAGACCCTGAGCTTCTGTTTTAGTGATTATTTTAAAGACTACAGGGAAAAGAACATAAATCCCCAGGCCTAAATAAGATGGAATCTCTAACAGGAGACATCTCTATAAAACTAGGATATGAGAGGGTTATTTATATCCTCTGAAAAATGGATTATTGAGAGATAAAAACTATTTTGTGCCATTTCTTGTGGTAGTTCAGTCAGGGTGGTGGCAAAAATATTAAGGAAAAAATATTAGAGACAGTTGTAGGAAATAGTCACAAAATTCCCTTGGAAGACCAGTTGGTTTACATAGCTTCAAACAAGAGAATGGGCCAAAAGCAGCTAGTTTTTCTATCTTGAGGCTTGAAGCATAGGGCAGTTAACAGTGGAATGCAAAGGAGTTTATCTAAATGGCTTGGTGTCCTAAGTCCAACCTTTGCCCATCCATGCTTTACTGTCTCTATTTTACCCACAAATGGTGTTTGCTTTAGACCTCAGAACCTGGCCTTTAATCTTTACCTTATAGAGGTGTTGAGTCAAAGCCTTTGTCATTTAATGTGTACTGAATAAAGGCCTGGAAGGCCAGCATCTTGGGATTGGTGGCCATTAACTCTTTCAGATAAATTACACAGACACCCCAGCCCACCCTTTTACTTTATTCTGTGCCTGAGTGAGGGAAGGCGTTCCAGGTCCACAAGGGAGCATAGTTTTCAGGGCAAGAACTTCCTTCACCATGACCTCCTCCCATCTCTTTCCATCTGGGAGATTTAATGATTTATGTTTAAATTTTCAGGGCACGGGAAGAAACTAAGAGTCAATCACTCCAGCGGAAGTTCTAAGGAACTCCTTTCATTGGCCTGAGGTCTTAAAGAAGGTGGGGGCTCCTCCCAGGTTAAAAGTCCCCTTCTTCCACACCCCTTCAGACTCCATGTTTGGGTCCCCTTCCACAAACACTCCTGTGCTCATGGAAGCTGTTTTTCTCTATCCTGTTTTTCCCCCTCTGGAGTCCCCTTCCCCGAACACCACCTTCGTGGAAGCCTGTCTTTCCCTCCTAAACTCCATCTCTCTCTATTCGCTTCCACTAAGTGTGGAAGCTGCTTTCCTTTCCTGGATTCCATCTTTCTGGATTCTCTCACTCAATGTTGAGAGTTAGCTGTTTATTTCTCTCTGTTTCTCCAGTTTCTTTCTCTCTCTCTAAATAAATCACTTTCTACAAACACTTTTGAGTCCGGCATTTACTGTGCACTGCGCTGTGGTCCCCTCTCTCATTCTTGAGAGGTCAGGACACCAAGAACCTGGAAAAATGTCCTCTCAGGGGAGCTGAACCCCTGAACCCCAATATTACATTTTGGTGAACCAGCCAGGAGAGAGGTACACCAGAAAAGGGGTACACCAGGAGAGGAGTACACCAGAAAAAGGGGTACAGCCAGAAGAGGGGTACAACTGGAGAAGACTTCAAAATGATGAGTAAAACCAGCCCCATTCTGTCTTGTCTCTTTAAGAACACCTGAAGCAGCCGAAGCCAGACAGGGCTGTGTGGAACCAGAGCAGCAGCATGGCCCAGCCCGCCTTAAGTGGCACAGGCCAGCTGGAATTAAAAGCGAAGTATTTTTTACCTCCAAGCTCGCTCTCTGCTTTCCCTCTCCTTCTCTATCCTTCGGATATTATCTCTGGGACCAAAACCTGTGGGAGCCTGAAGGGTGGAAAGGGTGAGCACCCCCACCTTTCTGCTCCTTCCCAGTCGGGAACAGCCCAGCCCCAGGGGTGGACTGTTCAGCACGCAGAGGTCGGCCAAAGAAAAATAGCGGGAGGGGCGAGGTACAGCCCCAGCCTGCAGGGGACTGGGGAGCGCAGCAGCCTGGTGCATGGTTCTGGAAGTCCTCTCTGGTGTTCTCCAGTCCTAGGCAGCAGGGTAAAAAGTCTCCCCAGGATGTTCACCTGCCAGCCGCGAGTCCCTGTGTGGGCAGCGGCTGGAGGAGTGGCCCCACTGCGCATGTGGAGTGGCCAACTGCGCCCAACTGGCGGCGTCAATATGGCGACTGAAAGCCGCGGGGTGGGGGGGCGAGGAACACCCTCAGGTACGAAAGCGGCTTTTAAACTGATCTGGCAAGTGCATGCGCAGCAAGCGGCTTTTTCCTCTGCCAGTGCAGCTGAGGAAAAGGAAGCAGCTGCTGGCCGTCAGCTCCACCTAGCTTTTAGGCAGGCCACATTGCCTCAAGGTACAGCATTCTTATTCAAAATACGGCTTAAGAAAGCTTTCTGCCTTCCCCCAAAGTAAGTGGGCCGTTTGTACAGTTGGTTAAGGTATAGGGCCTGCAACTGCAAGGTTCCTGGTTCAAGTTCCTGGTGGAGTCAGCCTTGAATTTGTGAAACCTTTTGGGGAAATTCAGAAGCTGAAGGCTATGGGACTTTGCGTTTGGTGTATAATTTGTCTTGCTTAGGATTGGCTCTCTCTATGGCAGAACTTTTCCATCTAGAAGATCAGAGTTAAACTGGTTCCAGGCCCCAAATAGTTAATGAAAGCTCTCAAATCCCTAAAGGCATTTTCCTACAATGGAAAGTGGGTTAGGGGAGAGGAGGTCCGGGTCCTGAGGGTATTATTGCAGCCTCAGCCACGCAGTCTGCCTTCTTTGAACTGTGTACTCTAATGGCCCCTCCTTAGAAGTTTATCCTTCTGGGGCAGTTTTAAAATCTGGCTTGTGTAAATTGGACATTTGCTGGGAAATAGAGTTACCCATTTCCTGAGCCTCAGTGGCCTCATTGGGGCTCATTGGTATGTGACTACTCAACCCAGCGCCCCCTCATTCTATGCCTCTGGAGGTCAGGCAGGCGGTGAGTGGTCCCATGACCCTGGTAGGTCGTGATTAGAATCCAGTACAGAAGAGGCCCTCTAATAAGATGAATCACGTATCTTGGGCACACAAAATTTTGGGGTACTGACAGAAAAACCTTTCATTTTAGTACCCATTTTCCCTGGGGATGCCTCAGGTTGAAGCGGCTGTAATTTCTTTAACTGGGGATGCGGGCATCCCTTGTGTTCGATTTCAGATGGGTGCGACTATTTCCAAGCTCAAGTTCCCATTAAAGTGTGTACTGGAAAATTGGGACCAATTTAGCACACCGTCTTTAAGGAAGAAGTGGCTTATTTTTTCTTTGCCAAACAGCGTGGCCAAATTTGCCCTCTGCTGAGTGGAAAATCTAGCCCCCAAAGGGAAGGGAAGAAAACCCAACAGCTTTCCTTGAGCGATTGTGGGAGGTTTTAAGAAAGTACACTCCCCTGTCACCAGACTCCATTAAGAATCAGTTAATACTAAAGGTCAAGTTTATTACTCAGTCAGCAGCAGACATCAGGAGGAAGCTTCAGAAGCTGGCTTTGGGACCAGAACAGAGTCTAGAATCATTACTGAACCAGGCAACCTCACTGTTTTGTAATATAGACCAGGAGGAACAGGCTGAAAGGAACAGGAGAGATTAGAGAAAGGCTGCTGCCTTAGTCATGGCTTTCAGGCAAGCAGACCCCAGGGACTCAAATGAGGGAAAGGCTTGGGTTAGCCGCCAGTCTGGCAGCACTAGTTACCAGTGTGGTCAAAAGGGACACTTTGTAAGAAATTTTCCCTGGAGAATGGACCACCATCTTGTCCATGCCTGCTGTGCCAAGGGAATCATTAGAAAGCACACTGTCCCACGGGATGAAGGTTCTCAGGGCCGGAGGTGTCTGGCCAGATGACCCAGTGGCAGGCCTGAGGATGCCTGGAACAAGTGCCAGCAGGAGACATCACCCTCACAGAGCCCTGGGTAAAGCTGACTATAGAAGTCCAGGAAGTGGACTTCTCCTGGACACTGTATGGCCTTCTCAGTATTTCTCTCCTGCCCTGGAGAATTGGTGCTTGTTAATCCTCTCTGGTTAGACTCTCCCTCTCTAGGCCCATCCTGGGAAAGAACATTTTCAGTCATTCTGTCTACCCCAAGGGCAGTTAAGATAGTGGAAATAAACTCATAGATTCATCACACTCAGCTGAAGCCTTGGACACCTCCTGAGGAAAGTCATAGACCTTCCACTCCACAGCCTGAAATTCCAGGAGACAACTCTTCATCCACCGAGCCATTAGAAAATCTACATCTGTTTTTCCAACAGATCTTCAGGGAAGTAACCACTTGTACGTCTAATTCATATCCTGGCATTAACAGGACTATAACCCTCAACTTTGATATCTCTCAGACTCCAATTATCCTTTTCATAGTGGGAAGGGAACTTGTTTCTTTCAAGAAAAAATGCTGCTCTTTTGTAAACCAGTTAAGTATTGTGAAGCTTGTTTAACAACTGACTGTCCTGGCTCTGCTGTCCTAGTCTCACTTATAACCAGTCTGTATTTGTTGGCCTCTGAGCCTCTCATCTTTAACCACCTTGTCACATTCATTTCTAATAGAACCATAAGGTCACAAATAATCCTGCGGCTGGAACCCCAGATGTCCTTGGCTTGTGAGCTCTATTGTGGACCTCTAGATCAACCTGAACCCCTAAAAGGCTCCCCTCTGGAGGAAACCTCAACTGCAGGGCCCCTTCTATGCCCCATCTCAGGAGAAAGTAGTTAAACAGGATCGATGTCTGTAATTCCAACAGAAGTTGGTCTTTCCTGTTCAGAGAGGGGGAATGAGGGAAGGTGTTCTCATTCCAGGTCCACAAGGGGGCGTAGATTTAAGGGCAAGAGCTTCCTACACCATGCCCCTCTCCCATCTCTCTCCAGCTGGGAGATTTAACAATTTAAGTTTCATGGGCACGAGAAGAAACTAAGAGTCAATCACTCCAGCGGAAGTTCTAAGGAACTCCTTTCATTGGCCTGAGGTCTTAAAGAAGGTGGGGGCTCCTCCCAGGTTAAAAGTCCCCTTCTTCCACACTCCTTCAGACTCCATGTTTGGGTCGCCTTCCATGAACACTCTCGTGCTCATGGAAGCTGTTTTTCTCTATCCTGTTTTTCCCCTCTGGAGTCCCCTTCCCAGAACACCACCTTCGTGGAAGCCTGTCTTTCCCTCCTAAACTCCATCTCTCTCTATTCGCTTCCACTAAGCATGGAAGCTGCTTTCCTTTCCTGGATTCCATCTTTCTGGATTCTCTCACTCAATGTGAGAGTTAACTATTTATTTCTCTCTCCAGTTTCTTTCTCTCTCTCTAAATAAATTACTTTCTACAAACACTTTTGAGTCCGGCATTTACTGTGCAGTGTGCCATGGTCCCCTCTCTCATTCTTGAGAGGTCAGGACACCAAGAACCTGGAGTAACATCCTCTCAGGGGAGCTGAGGGCACCCTGAACCCCAATATTACATGAGTAAATTTATTCATCCATTGTGGGGTCAGGGTCTGCCTAGCGGACCCCAACAGTGGTGCTCCATGTGAGGAAACTCATCAGTGGTGCCCCCTCTGAAGCTTTGCTGTAACAGTTCATGACAGAACCTCTGAAAACTAAGGAAAACATGAATGTGTACTAGGTAAGTCATCGGAGCCAGCTTGGGATATCCAATTTCTGAAGGATTGTTCAGGCTAGGGTTTCATCATGGGATAGCAGTTATCAGCGCATCAAAGGCAACATATAAAAGTATTGAAACAGCTGCTTAAAGCCAGTGGAGCCTCAGTTTCAGGCTCAATTAAGGGACCTAAGGCAAACTTGTTTCCAAAAGCCCATGATTCCCGGTAGAAAGTACGCTAGATGTAAAGCTCCAGGAACAAGTGGTGAGAAATCTTAAACGGCATCATGCAAAAGGGCAATAAGTCCCAGAAACATCATCGCAGAGAAAAAGAGGTTTGGCCTGAGCCCCCTCCTCCAATAAATAGGAAAAAAGGCAAGAGACACGCTCCAGCAATAGGACCCTATCTTAAGCAAGCGGCACTGGAAGGGTAGCTCTTAGCCTGCCTGATAATGCAAGATCAACAGAGGAATCAGGTGTATGCTTATAAAAAGATAAGAAAAAAAGGCATTTGAAGCCAAAACCACGTGGCCAAGTGGGCAGAGGGAAAGGCTCCGCAGCAGGAAAGCTCAGTTGCCCTGCCAGCAGCATCAACCAGCAGTGGGAGAAGGGAGCTATGCTGACAAAAAGACAAAAAGCCGTGCCTAGGCAAGTGGCAAGGTGGCCGAGAAAAATCCTGCATCAGTCATAGGCTCTAAATCCTTGAAAGAGAATATAGAAAATGTGATTGGTGTAAGCAGAAATTAATCCTTATTTTCTTGTATTACTCTTGTTTGACTCAGTTACCATAAGAAGACTTAGAAATTAATTCTTCTCTTTCTTTTTTTGAGTATTTGTGTATAATTTGTAATTTGTATGAAAAGTAAAATGACCTAGGTCTTGAATATTTCCTAACTACAAATTCATCTATGGTTCTTATAATTTGGTAATACTATTTAATTACTCTTTTATATATTTAATTATAGGACTTTGAAAAATGTAGGGTAAGATGAACAAATCTCTCCAATGATTATTCCTGCAGGTGAATATTTTTTCCTGTTTCATCTATTGAGCTCTTTGGTAAGGAGTCACCAATCCAATCTCCCACCTAGCTCAGCTAATAGGCTAAAACCGGAAATATTGTTTCCAGTCAATCATTATGCATTTGGTTTAAGACTTTTTTTAAACTCTTAAATTGATATTATCAATCTAATCCGTGATTTTGGTGGGTTGACATTGGATAGCAGTTGTTTATTCCTGTTGCTAGGAATGGCTATTATTTTGTTTCCTTGCCCTGGAAAGACAGTAAGATATTCCATTTCATCTTTCAGAAGTTTTCAGTTTAGTTCAGCTTCAAAATTTGGCAAATACCTTGATTAACAGATGTACCACATGTTTCTGGCCAATTCAGTCACAAATTTTATTGCTGTCACCCCAAGAAAATGCAAAATCTCTGCTGATTTATCAGGCCCTTTTCTGCTAGAGACCAAGTCTAGATTCTTGATCTCTACCTACACATGGAATCAGGAAGTTATCCCTGGGGAAAAAGGGATTATAGTTCCTCAAAGTCTAAGACTTTAAAGTCTTCTTTGTTTAAGGTCTTCATTCCCCTCACCAATTGGAAAAATGGATCTTTGGTTTTTAAACATCCATCTTTTACACTCTAGGAGATTTTGCTCTGCTTTTCAGAAAATTTACACCCAGCTTTTCAACCCTTTGCACAGTTCCAGAATAAAGAAAATGTCCTGTCTTTCTCCTTTCCTCTCTTTTTCTAAAATCTCTTCCTCTTTCTTTGTCTTTCATAAAAAAGAAAAGAAAAGAAAAGAAAATGTCCTGTGGAGCAAAGGGTCATACATATGAGTCATACATATAGGTTATCGTGGTCTCTAGATTGTTACTGTAGCCCTATATGACAACAGAAACCTTTCTTAGATTCTCTTTCTCCTATATGGATTCTTCCAAAAATCACATTTGTACTCATTTATGAGGATATGATAAAATATAATTTTGTACTCACTAAGGACAGTTTCCCTAAGAGAGGATATGTAAAGAGCATCCTGTGATGACCAATGATCTTTCATGCCACCTTAATGTAGAGTAACTAGTGACATCTTGGAATCATTTAGATGATCTTCCCTATAACAATGACAACCATAAAATAAACAAGCAAACAAAAAATGTACCATTGAATTCATAGAATGGGGTCTCTTGAGGAGGAAAGTGAAGGACCAATTGGAAGCATATATTACTTTCTTTTGGTAATTTAAGGGATCTTTCCTTGGTTCTAAATGGGAATGGAACTGAAGATAAAAAGAAACTTTGTTTCATTATTAAAAAGTGAGGTGAGGCAAACTATACAAATAATCTCTGAAAGTACATTTCAGTCTGTGGATAGAAGGGCACCAAACAACTTGCTAAGTATAGTTGGCCTACTCTGATTTGGACCTTTTACACTTTGCTAATATGAAATTGGTCTTTCTTATAGAAGCTATACATTTTAAGGCCAACTTACTTTCACTAGTAATAACATAAATAAATAAATTGCATATTATCTTCCAGTAAAACAGGAGTTTACATAGACCTAATGTTGCCTTTAAGTGTGATTAATTGTGAAATCGCTTTCTTTCATTGCATTCATTTAACCTACTCCTCTACAATCCCATGTGACCAACAGAGAAATCCCAGCTGTACTTTGAAGGGGAAAAGTCTTACTGTATCACTGCAAAGATGCCAGCAACTTACTCTATCAAATTTCTAACTTCATTCACCTTCTGTCTCTGCCTTCCTATAATGAAGTGAATTTATTCTGTGAACATGGTACATTTCAGGATATTTACTCTTAAATCATTGAAACAATAAAAAAATCTTTTTAAAACAAATGTTACTTTACATTCTGGGATACATGTGCAGAATGTGGAGGTTTATTACATAGGTATACATGTGCCATCTTATTTTAAAAAATAAGGTTAGCTGTGATTCTCCAAGGGAAAAACAAAGCCCTTTAAGGTTTCAAACAAATGACCAGTTCTGACTCAGGAATCTTCTGGTTGGCAGCTTCCCTCAAAGGTGATTACAGTGGGAACTGAAAGAACAGAACACACAGAACTGCAATGCCAAGATGTTTGAACATGTTAACTATGAAGGAGGAAGATCATTCTCCTGGGGGTAAGAATTCATGTACTGTGTGCTGGTATCTGGACAAAGAAATTGAATCTCAGCATTCAAATAGCACCATCTGATTATTTTATTTCAAAGTAGAATTAAAACTTCTTGGGGGGGGGGTGGTGCAAAACAAACTACATAGACTTACAAAGAAAGTGTTAAAATGTTTATTTCTATTTCTATTTATTTTTAAAATATAAACCCATTGAGTTGTTTAAGTCTTTAGTGCGCTGATAGACATGTCAGTCTTACTTTGGTCTATTTCATATCAGTTGTTGCATTTATGATGGAGGATTTTCCAGAGTAGCAGAATCTCCTCGATGCATCTTTACGGGCTTCATGTACTGAGCAATACATCATGTATAGTTCCATAATTGATAGCTTTAACAGTCACTCAATTTTAACCAAACTAACCCACATAAAACGGACAAGTAGGTTAAAGATTTCTACAACATATGGGTTGTTAATAATCTCAAAGATTTAAGCATAGGCAAGATAATAGTTAGAGATTTAAGCTACAACAAGATTATAGTTAGAGTTGACAATTTACTGCTCAAAGTCATCTTTATAGGCCTCATTCTGAGGTAAACATTTTTGGCATAAGTGTATCTAACACTTTTTTTCAACAAAATTTAAAATGACCAGGAATGTAATTTGAAAAATAGATTTACACTCATGAACATTAATAGCCTTAACTTAAAATGCATATTTTCCCTTGGGATATTAGTTATCAATAATTTTACGCCATTATTATTAGAAAGATATCTTACCAATTTATATTTATGTGAATAGCTTATTAGATATGTATTCTATTATATAGAAATTCATGTATATACTCTATAACACCATAAAAATATGCATACTATATTGGAGAGGTGTAATCTAAAAGTGGTAGAGACCAATTTAGAATACTTAAACTTAATTTAGAAATATAAAAAATTTTTCATTTTCATGCAAATATTTTCAGATTCTGAATGCTATTCAAACTGCTTATTTCCAAAAACACAGTAAAGGAAATACTGGTCATTTCTAAAGATAAGAAGTAGATGTAAAACTTCCATGTAATTTCTTACAAAGTCATTAAAACTATGCAAACAAGTAACTACATTATCTTGAAAATATAGTTAATTTTAAAATTTTCACCTGGACTGTACAGGTTCATATTTACAGTTACACTTTATGGCAGTGAGAAGAAAAGAAGGGTGGACTGATCAAATGTAAGATAACCTATGTGTGAAAATCTAATTCCCCTTTCAAATACATAGCTAGAAAGTTCAGAGATGTTAAAAGTCTTTAAATTACTGCCACAGACAGTGTAAGGGGATCAAAGTTATAACTTTAAAATTTCCTTTGATTAGGAAGATGCTGCATTCCAAATACTTTACATATACCCTTTTTCAATAATTGATACTATTAACACCGTTTCTCTACAGCTGCCACCACCAGTATCATATATTTCCAAACTAATACAAGTATATGACATAGATACAATTTGAGTCTCTCTCCTGCTTTAATCCTCATCATTTTCAATGACTTCAATAGCGCTCAAACCATAAAGAAGTACTTCAGACACTGCAATAATGATAGGTGTAGTAAATTCATTATAATTAACTTGATATTATCCTCTGGTCATTTTTATAGGTGTAGTTCTCTTCGATATTAGATTGTAATTTTCCCATTACAAATATTGAAATGAGGGGCTCTATCTGTTTCCAGTAAAATATAGTAACCCAATGCTTTACAAGTCCTAATTCTCCAGTAGGTGATAGAAATAATCTCATAGAATTTAACTTAATGAATACAAGTGTTCATTAGGCACAGATTTCTCAATATTTTGAAAGAAACTGAAGAACTAGAGACATTGATAAGAAAATGGATAATGCATCCATTCCTGAAGAAATTTTCCAGACAAAATAATCACAATCTCAGAAGAAAGAAATGCTATTTAAATTGGTAGTTTTTATAGTAGAATGAAACAAACCTTAACAAAATTATATTAATAAGCAAACATATCCTGTACCTCTTTGTAGAGTACTTATATATTTTTATTACAACTTATAAATTACAAATAATTTTTATTTGATTCTGTTTCTACTGACAAAAGTTTTTGGGTTAAATTCAATTTGATAATGAAGCTAAAAAATTGAGTGTTTTAAAATATTCTCTAAGTTTAAATACTCAATTTAGAAAAGCATAAAATCTCTTTTACATCAAACATTTTCAAGCTGCAAATGGATTTTAAGGCTGTTATTTCAGGAATATTCAATAAAGATATGAAAATCTGGCAGTTTTCAAGGATAAGAAATAGAAATAAATCCTTGGAGCACCTTCATACAAAGTCATTAAAACTAACAAAACAGGTGACTGCATCATTCTGAATTCAGTTCATTTGCAATTTTAATAAAATGTTTTTATATAAATCTTTATGTTCTCTTTTAAATTAATATCAAAGCAACTATCTGCTTTTACTGTATTATCTTTTTAAATGGGAGACACAGAAAATCAGTAAATGAGGTTATATTACTAATTAGCATACTGTCTTCACTACCTATAGTACACTACAAAAAATGTGGCTTCCATTTTATCACATAGATGAAACAGTTATCTTTCAGGGTTTGAAATTTCTGTGATCTTTATGCTTAATAAGCTCAGTAAAAGGCATTCAAATTACATCACTTTTGTCTTGGAAGTTAAATTGGGAAATATTGCATTCTCTGAGATGATAAACTCTGCTGAAGATAAATTATCATGAGAAATAATTTTAATTGATTTACCATAATAAAAGTTATGTGACTTTGAAGTGCAAATGACACATTAAAATGAATCTACAGTATGTTGATAATAAAGTGGCTTCTTTGTTAATGGAATTACTGACACTGCAGATGCTTTCAGGAAAGATGTCTTCTACTGTTAATCAAGAGACTTCAATGTAAAATGAATGTGCTGTTTATTTAAATCCCAGCCCAACTTTCTCACTTCTTCCTTCAGAGTAGGTCAGTTTTAAGGTCCAAATATCAAAAATTCTAACCATCATAGAGTCAGTATTTTATCTGTTTCATTTCTGCTTTTTCCTGATTATCTTGACTGCATGCCCAAATTCTTTATGTGTAGGTAAATCAAAAAGACTGTCAGAGCAAAGGACAGTAATTAAGTCTACAATTATGTTCAAGTTTAGGTGCCTACATATATGTAAACGAGCGACATTTTTACATAATATGAATTCAAAAAATTTTTGAACAGTAAGACAAAAAAATAAGTGAATATTTTAGAATTTTGGTTTTTTAAATAAAAGGAATAACGTATTTTAAATTTACTAGGTAGTTCAGTATAATAATTTTGTTTAAAGTAACCATATTTTATAATCTGTGACACTTCCTCAATCACCTTCTATGAAAAATCCATTTTAGCCAAACTGTAGGAATAATTTGAATATACTATTATTTCATTTAATTGCCAATTGTATTAATTATATAACATCAATTATCACTATTTGATTCTCTTTAATGAGGAGCAGTGTATGCAAGTAGTTTTCAGTATTATGAATCTCGTTTTGTAAGTGAAAAGTAAAAAATCTCCTGCCATTCTTATTTTTCAAAAAATACGCATTGATTTCTGTTGGGAGATGTGGAAGGTGTGAGGCTGAAATGCAGACCTCCACTGTTGTTTCAGTGCTGTGCTCGGTGAGTGTTACTAGAGCAACTGAGAATGGACAGGATTAAGCACCAGTTTATTTGCTTAAGAACACAATGAAGAATAACCTTACAGTGATATAAAGAGGATTAATATTAACAGGAACTATAAATATAAGTTAATATATAGCTCTGACTTACATTGATTTTATTTTGTTTCAATAATTAACACAAATTTCTTATTTACTAAATTCTTTATATTAAATTTACTATGATGTATCCACTCACCTTGTATTACATAAATTAATGGCAAATTATAAGGCTCTATGTTTGAAGGTTCTTGCAAATAGGAGAAAAATTACAGATGTTATAAATAACACTGATGTCTGAGATAGTAATTTGGCATACTATGTGAATAGATTCTAAGAAAAATAAGCCTGAATGAAAGTAATAATTTTTATGTGAAAATTGTAAACTAGCCGTAAAAACTTTTCTAAATGTGTGATTTCAAAAGTGTTATATAAAGACTAAGTAACAATAATTTTATTAGCTTCATTTTTTAATCATGTAATATACTTTTAGAAATACATTATTTGACTAAAACTGGAGCACACTTCTGTAAAGAAAAGTAAATATTTTATATTTAAACTTAGAAAATATCCAAAAGTATATTAATATTGGATTTGTTTAAAATTCTGTGAGACTTTTTTGATAATTCTATTATTCTGATGGAATTTATTCTTTAAACATTTATTATTTAATCTCAGAAAAATACTGTGCTGTGGTTAAAATCATAGAGACAAACAGAAGTTTTCTTGTGTGCATTAATTTACCAAATTGCACTGCTCGTGCATTCTTTATCCTTTCAACCTGGGAAGCTTCTATCTGATTTTTCGGTGGCTGTTTAAACAAAAATAGATGTTTATCTCTTTAAAATTTTGCCAGGAAGCTGTCACTTTCCCATTTACTCAAGCTATGTTGTGACAGAATGTGTCAGCTTCTCACACAAATGAAAAGAGATATAGACCTGTATTTACTTTAGCTGAAAAATAAGTAGTCATCAATTCAGAGAAAAGTGTTTTCCCAGCTGAAAAGAGGAAGCAAATAGGAGTGGTTGAGAGAAGCAAGTATTTTCTACTACTTAAAAGGCAGTTGTAAACCAAACATATAGCGCTGATTCATTTTTGGTCATCATATTGAAAGTGGATAATCTTGTGGTATGTAAAAGTTGGTACTTTACTCTGTGCCTTTTGTAGTCTATGATTTTGGCTTAAAAATGATAAACATTTAGGCAGTTAACCTTCCCTTATTTTTTTTCCTATGCAGGCTAAAAGACTAAGAAATTTAAATAAAAATAGAAAAAAAAATCTTTAAGAAATAGTTTTTGGAATTATGTTACATTCAGAACAAACTTAGTTGGGAGAGATTGGCCCAAAACTTTGTACTTTATAAAGATGTTTGAATTAAAAGTAATAATTTTATAATATAGTTAACTTTCAATGTATATTTAAGTCTACATTTTTTTTCACTAAAATATCTCATTTTTAGGAATTTCTCAGGATAAAACTTCATGGAAAATATTACTGAAATGTACCAGAAATTAACAGTATTGACACTAAACCAAAGATATCATGTAGTGATAGGCTTTTGCTCAGAACTAATTAGAGCTGCACAATTATGTTGAAAACAACCTTTTTTATTTTTGAGGCGGAGTTTCGGTCTCTTCGCGAGACTGGAGTAAAATGGCACTATCTCTGCTCCTCTACTCACTGCAACATCTACCTCCCAGGTTCAAGCAATTCTCCTGCCTCAGCCTCCCAGAAAACAACCATTTTTAATAGCTTAAAAAGAGCAGCCTTGCCCAAGAGAAGAAAAAAATTTAAATTAGGCACTTCTGTATTTAACTATCTGCCTCTGACTAGATGTTTGAATTCTACAGATTTTTTGACCAAAACATACTTATATTCTTTGTCTGTGTTTCCTCATCTGTTAATGGAGCAAAATGAAAACAATTTAATAGGATTTGTGTGAACTTAGATATATCTAAGCATTGATCAGTACTTTTAGTGCTCATATCTTTATGTTCATGATCTCATTAGCACTATATCATAATATTCTTCATTGTATTTGTTAATTAGAAAATGTATTTATTAATTTGAAAAATGGCAGGAATATTTTATATATTTCATAACCAGAAACTAATCATTAAACAAAAGCCAAATAATATGTTGGTTTCTCAAAATAAAGTTCCATAATGGTTAAAACAGAAGTGGTAAAAATCATTCATTTAGAGTTAAGGCATAGAATAGAGTAATACAGTAATGCCGTGCTCCAAAGTATATAGATTTTAAAGAGTTACCCCATATTTCTATTTCAAATAGAATTGTAATTTAAACCTCAAACATTTGTTTTTCATTTAATTGTTTTTTCTGATTATTATTGTTGTGTTTTCTTATTGCATTGAAAATTTTTAACTCAATTTGCTTCAATTTTTCAGTAAATTCATGTATGTAGATAGTGTCATAATACTTATACAAAAAAAAATCCCTACCACCTCCCATACATTTTATACTTCTTAGGGGCAAATAATTTTACTATTGTAACTATTTAATTTTAGTATTTACCTCCATGTCTCTAAAATTATGAGTATACTGCCTATTTTTTAATTTCATAATATACTTCTCTACTATCTTCTGCTAGGTAAGAGGAGAATTCAGCCCTCTTGTATGCACCTGCCATCCCAGGATTTCTCAGCCTTAGAGCTTTGAGATAATTCAAGTCAAAATATAGGACAACCTGTCAAAGTTGAAATTAAGATACAGAAATTAGTATTTTTTGGTGTAATTGTGTCCTAAATCTTGCATACTTGCACAAGCCAGATAAATTTTTTACCTGAAATTTGAATTTAACTGGACTTCTTGTATTATACCTGACAGACTTATCCCTCTTCAAGCTTTTCAATATCACCCTATGAGTTGATGTGATCAACATTCCCTATGGATACAATTAGGATTCTGCAAATAATTGACAGATAAACCAGATAGTTAAAACCCTTTCTTGAACAACACTATGTTTTCCCTGAAGTTAGAATGACCTTTCTTTTGCTTATGCTTATATTTTAAACCTAACATATTCCTAAATTCTTCTTAGTATCTTAAATTTTCTCTTAGATCTCTCAAATATCTCAAGTACTAAATCATTTCCTCTTTATTAAGAATAGATTTCATCTGCTGTTTTTGATGCACAGCATACAATATAAACTCATCCTTTTTTATCACCCTCAGGGGTAACTTTCTCACTTTGTGAAGATAGACCCCTTTTTCCTGGATGAGCTCTCATGGTTTTCTTGATCTAATCATTCTTCTTGAGGAAACACATCTCCTGGTAACTTTCTAAGATAAAGTACAAGGGAAGCACATTTTCTGAGACTTCTTATGTCTGAAAATA
The DNA here is from genome assembly GCA_963574635.1 of Cheracebus regulus. NCBI lineage: Eukaryota > Metazoa > Chordata > Mammalia > Primates > Pitheciidae > Cheracebus > Cheracebus regulus. The sequence continues at coordinate 30,822 of CAUYQU010007396.1, forward strand.
GTATTTTACTAACCTCATATTTAATAGATAATTCATCTTGTCGTGTAACCAGATGTCTGAAATATTTCTCACTATGAACTCTGAAGGTCTTCCCCCATAAGTAGGATCTAGAGAAGGATGTATTCCTGAAAGACAAAGATTTACTGGCTATTTTTTAGTCTGTTGTTTTGTTTTGTTTTGTTTTGTTTTAACTAAATGCATTTCTAATCTATCCACAGTTTAGACAATATGAATTTAAAACCTGACTCTTTGAGATGTAAGGCAGAGACAATCAGAGAAGCTAGACGTTTATGAGACTTTACATAGAAACAAAGAGAGGCTAAGATCCAAAATCTGTGTATAAACTATACCCAAACAGTTGGCTGACCATCAAACTAAGCAGCTATAGGGCAAAACTCTAAGGGCCAGAGTAAAAACATATTAGAATAAAATAAGTGCAAGAAAGAAATTAGCAGATGTATCAACTTCTACACTCTGGGGAAGAAAACAGAGTTTATAGTTTGAGGAGGCCAAATACTTAGGAGAATAAAAAACTTTAAATCCTCTGAAAAGAATAACAGAATCTAGAGTCACCGATACATCTTATCTATGATGTCTAGTTTCAACCAGTATTACATAGACATCCAAACTAACAGAAAAGTATGACCTATTCTTGGAATAAAAGGCAGTCTGCAGAAACTGACTTCAAGCAGATCCAGACATTGTGTGCAGCAAACCAAGGCTTAAGCAGCTTTTATAAGCATGTTCAAATTATTTTTTTAAAAAGACCATAATTCAAGGACAAATAGAGGACTTCAATAGATAAAATATTGCAAAAAGAAACACTAAGGCTGCTAATACAAGAACTGAAATAAAATAATTATTAGACAGTCATGAAAGACATGGAGATGGCCAAATAAAAAATGAGGTCTTTGAAGATAAATCAAAACAGAGGAAAATGACTTAAAACTGAAATGGGTCTGAGAAACATATGATGTAATATCAGGTGATTTTTAAGTGAAATTTAAATCACAGAATGATGGAAGACAGAAAGAGACAGGAAAAATATATCTGAAAAAAAATGACTGAAAATTTCCCTAAAAAATTTTTAAGTACTCCTTAGTATTACTTAAAGCCAATGATAAAAAAAATAAATCTTAATAGCTACTAGAGAAAATCCCTTTACATACAAAAGTAAAATACTTTGTTTACAGAAGAAATCAATATGATTAATGGCTGTTTTAAATGAAAATAATTGTAACATAACAACATGTGGTGTATTCTGAAAGAAAACGCATAATTTGCCTACTAAACTTTTGAATCCACCAAACTTGTTCTCAAAAAATAAAAATGACAAAAAAAGACATGGACATATAAACAAAAAATCTGAAAGAATTAAGCTTCAGCCTAAAGAAAATGATGCCAGATGGTGAGATGAATATGAGTGAAGAGCACAGGAAATGGTAAGGAGTGGGCAAATATAAATAAATAAACACACACATCACACACACACACACACACACACACACACACATTGTCTTTTCTTTCCTAAAATCATGTAACTGTAAAAACAAAAATTATAGCACTATACAGTTGCGCAGACAGATAAAATGTAAATGAAAAAAATAGCAATAGAATGAGGGTATAAACGGGAATAGAGCATTGTAAGCACATTTTAAATATTTACCAGAAATAATTAAATATAAAGTGTAAGGAAAATACACTAAATTAAAAAAACATAACCTAATTCCCAAAACAAACACAAAAATATAATGTAAATACATATCTCTAAGATGTCAATAAGGAATTTCAGAAGAATATTAAAAAGCTTAATACTGTATTTGTAATTACCTTTTCTATATTTATATACATTTAGATACCATTATGATATAATTGTCTACAGTATTTAGTATAGCAACATTCTGTATAGGTTTTTAGCCTGGGAGCAATAGGTTATTGAGCATTTTACAGTATTACATACGGGGAGCATAGAGCCAAAGTATGTAAGTGCGTGTGTGTGTGTGTGTGTGTGTGTGTGTGTGTGTGTGTGTGTGTATCTAGGTTTGTGTATGTTCACTCTGATATTCACACAACAAAATCATCTAATGATGTGTTTTTCAAAACTTATCCCCTTTGTTAAGAAGCTTATGACTATCATATTTAAGTATATTGAATGTAAGAAGATGGAAAAAGATAACCTGCTACCAGAAAGTACGAACATCTTGAGTGGTTAATATCAGAAAATAAAACTGAAATACAAGGAGTGTTATTAGAGACAATAATCCAGGGATACTAAATTATAATTAAATGTTGATGTATCTCAAAGTTGGTGTGTGTTTGTGTGTAAGATGGAGTTTCTAGGTTCAAGTGATTCTCCTGGCTTAGCCTCCTGAGTAGCTGGGACTACAGGCATGCACCATCATACCTGCCTAATTTTGTATTTTTAGTAGAGATGGGGTTTTAACATGTTGGCCAGGCTGATCTCAAACTCCTAACCTCAGGTGATGCATCTGCTTCAGCCTCCCAAAGTGCTGGGATTACAGGTATGAGCCACCTCCCTCAGTTATATTCCAAAGTTTTAAAAATTACATATAAATGTATCTTATAACAGTTTTTAAATGCATGAAATAATAACCGATAGAACTAAAGGGAAATATACATGACAGTTGGGAATTCTATCACCTTTGTTTCAGTAATTAATATAAAAACTAAACAAAAATTAGCCAGATTACACAAACCACCTTTACCTGATCACCATATAAATTGTGTGATATATATTATTTTTTAATACAAATAAGCATTCACCAAGATAGACCATATGTTGTTTCATAAATAAGTCTTCACATTGAAAGAACAGAAATCATACAGTGTATGTTCCTTGACAAATTCCAATTGCTAAATAGAATAACTAGTAAAGAGAAGAACATAAATGACCTGATAGAACTGAAAAACACAGCACAAGAACTTCGTGAAGCATACACAAGTATCAATAGCCGAAACGATCAAGTGGAAGAAAGGATATCAGAGATTGAAGATCAACTTAATGAAATAAAGGGAGAGGAAAAGATTGGAGAAAAAAGAGTGAAAAGAAACGAACAAAGCCTCAAAGAAATATGGGAAATTAGAATTGTAAAAGCAGTAAATATTTGGAAATTATGCAATACATCTCTAAACAATTCAAAGGTTGAAGAATAAATCACATGGAAAATTAGTGTCTTGAATGATAATAAAAACCCAGAATATATCAAAATTCATGACATGCAGTTAAAGCAATTTTTGGAGTATTATTTATAGTTCTAAACGTTTGTATTAGTACAGGAAAGTTTAAAACAAAAATGTATGTTCCACCTTAGGAGTCTAGGAAAAGAGGAGTAATTTAAGGCCAAAGTAAGTAAGTATAAGGACAGAAAAAAAATGAAGAGAGGGGATCAATTACATAAAAAATGTATGAACAATAAATAAAATGAATAAAACCTTAAGATGTTTATTTGAAAATATTCATAAAAATTGATAGACCTATAACGTTTTTTTTTCCAAACAATGAGATACAGAGAGAAGGGAAAAACTGCTACCAATATCAAGAATGAAGAAGGGGGCAATATTGCAATTTCTAGAAGCACTTGGAAAAGACAGTATGATAGGATAATATATTTGATTACAGTGGAATGTTCTTTGAGCGCAACCAGACAGATAAAGAGGAGGATATATTAAATCATTTCATTTAATTGAAATATAGGAAAATGCAAATTAATCTTTAGTGACTGAAAGCAGATCAGTTCTCAACTAAAGCTCAGATTGAGGTTGGGGCAGATTAATAAAAAGGAGCGTGAAGGAAATTTAGGTGTGATGAGCAGGTCTGTGTCTTGATGGTGTATAGGTATGCACTGGTACATTCATTTGTCAAAAATGCAACAAATTATACCTTTAGAATGGATGTAGTTTATTGTATGTAATTTTTTAATTAATAAAAGGTAGACACAGAAAATGCAGTTTATAATTCATTCTCTGTTAGGGGCTGAATTGTGTCACACGAAAAACTCATAAAGTTCTAACTTCCAGTACTTCAGAATATGATTATGTTTGAAGAGAAGGCCTTATAAAGAACTTCCTTATAAAGGAAATTACTTTAAAATGTGATCATTGGGTTGGGCCCTAATCTGATATGATTACTGTTCTTATAAGAAAAGGAAAATTGGACACATATTCATAAGGAAGTGGACAATATAAAGACATAAGGAGAAAAAAGCCATCTACAAGCCAAGGACAGAGGCTAGGAACAGATCCTTCCTTTGTGGCCCTCAGAAAACATCAACACTCCTTGATACATTGATCTTAGACTCTCAGTCTCCAGAACTTTAAAAAAATGAATTTCTGTCATTTAAGCCATCCTAACTATGGTATTTTGTATTGGCAGGCCTAGCAAACCGATATACTACCAATACGTGTGGTATGATAAATAATAATTTAAACAAACATCACAGAAGCTAATGATTGTTTTGTATTATTGCCTATGAACTGTGACGTAGAATGATGCATCTTTACCAGTTTTGGGATTGACCCTAAAGGGTTCCACACAATTTTCATTGTAGCCACAAAAACTCTTTCAGCTTAGTTCAGACAATCTGTTTAATGAGGGCAGCTATAAACTTCAGATTGTATAAATGTGGTGCATTAGTCTTCTTCAGTATATCCTTATATTCATGTCTTCCATAAATCTTCTATACTAAGCTGTTTAAATTACCTTCAAAGGGAAAAATATGAGTTGTTCAACTTAAAGCAGTTCATAGATAATGACGACTCTTGTAAAATGAGTGTTTGAGAGTGTCTTGAAAGAATATAGAGATATTTTGAGATGAAACCAAATGTAAAACAACTCAGTGAATAATACAAAATTTCCTGTGACATTCTATTGTTACATTGAAAGTAAATTAGATTTTGGAAACAATGTTCAGTGAACGTTTTTTTCTGCTTCCACGCAGTAAATTTCTTCAGATATTCTGAACTGACACTCAGGAAAATCTCCTCAAGATTGCTGGGGAGGAAGAGTGAGGTAAGGGGAAGACAAGTAGAGGCCCTAATTATTCATAAAAGCTTCAAACATAGGAAATCCATTTTTTTCTATTTACCTACTATATTAGATTCACTATAAAATTACTTGTAAATGTAAGTTCTGGGTCAAAAGAATTGAAAACCTGCTCTACTCTATTCTCAAACAACTATTTGTTTATGCTAATATTTAAAGAGTCAAATAGCTTACTAGACATTTCTGATGTTCTTTTTAGTTTTCACATCTTTGCAATTTGGCTTGTAAGACAGGACTTCTGAAGATGATTTTGTAATCTCCTTTTCTATGGTGTTTTATCATTCAACTTTACACCCTGCTGGCTAGCCTTAATTTAAATACTTCAGTAAGTTTTATAAATCTCCATTGATTTGAATTTAATGAATAAATTTAAAACACTTCATAGGAGTAAAGAAGTGTCAGTTAATTTCAAACTGGCAGCCAAAAGAGAAGTAATCATAAGCAAATATTAAAATAAAAATATGTGAATAAAAAAATTGCAATGTTATGTTAGCATGGCATGGATATAAAAAAGCTAATTTTTGAGTGGTAGAATGTTCACATTCATTATCTTACAATTCTTAAATTGCTTTGTTTTGCTTTCAAAACATTTGTATTAAGCAATCATGAAGCATTTGCCTTAAGTTTCTATAAAAATCAGCAAAATTAAGTTGCCAAGAGCATCAGAAAAACTAAGCTGCATATGCTTTTAATAAATACTGACTGTACCTCTGAGGTTGATTTTTAATGTCTTAAAATTTTCCCAAATATATATGTATATACATTCATGAAAAAATAAGTGTATTCAAATTAAATAAAATTATAAAGTTATCATTACATTGTTTTCCATCAAAATAAAATTACATTCATAAAGTTACTTAATAATCAATGAGTTTATTACATTTTCAGAAGAAAAAATAATGAGGCCCAACAGACTAGACAAAAAAATAAGTAAGTGTTAAAAAGAAAAAAAAATTGTCTTAATTTTTGGCTTATAATCCAAGACTATGATTATAAAATCAACCTAGTTCAAATATCCAAATGGCTATGTCACATAAATGAGTTGCATTATGTCAAGCTCACAGGATTTAAGATGCAGTTCATTCTCCTTACCACACACAGACATGCTCTTAGTCTACGAACATATCCATTACACCCTCCTGCCTTTTAAGCAATACAACCTCAGGAGTGTACTTAGTATAAACAAATCTCAGACAGATAGAACCCATGCCCTGGCCTCACAACTCACAATACTGAAGGATAATTTGTAAATCTGAAGTCTTGATACTGAATGTATTTTAGGTTAGGAGTAATATATTAGAGGTATACAGACAATCTACATGCTTGTGAAAACGTATGGTTGTATGCCAACCTCACAGAGGTTCCAATTTGCTCTCTAGGTCACCCAAAAGAAATATTCCCTATGGGATTTTGCCTTTAGAGAGACAAAGTGAATTGGTTCTGTTGAAATATTCATTAAATTAAAAGGCTTCATTTAGTATTCTAAAAGCAATTAATCAGTTTTCCCCACTCTGTGTAGTACAGTACTAGCCACCACTTTACAAAAGTGCATTAGTGCTCTAGGGAGAATGCAACACATTTCAAGAAAAATTAATAGGGTCTGTTAAGAAAGGTAGTTATAGACACTAAGAAAGTTAAAAATTTTATTGAAACATAGAAAACCTTGAAATTACCAATTTAGTAAAATTACTTGCAAATGGCAATTGAAATTAAAATACAATAAAGATAATAGTTCTTATGAATACCTTTGAAGGGTTTACCATTGTTAAATATAACATAAATTCAAGTGTAAGGAAAGGGAATTAAAACTGTAAGTAATAGTAAATATTGAGTTTTATTAAGAAAGTCTGCCAAATATTTATAGCAATATTAGCAAGTGCTTTTGATCATGAGAAAAATGCCAATATCTGCAAAATCTCTGTATGCTCACATATTCATGATTAATTATTCTCCTAACAATGTGTGGAGCACATCAATTCTAAGGTCATCGGCTGAACATAGCCCAGGTCAATAGTTACAGGATGTTGTAGACCAAAGATATATTCCTCTGGCAGCATTTCAGTGCAATATGCAAATCATTGTATGATTTGAACATAGTACATAATGAAAAATTAATGCATTTGCTAGTTTAAGCAGGAATTCTAATTAAACACAAAATTGTGCTTTAAAATTTTTGAATGAAGACAAATCTATATAAATATGTACATATATATTTATATCAATAAAAGTAGATTAAATGAAAGCAGGGATGATGCAAAAAATAAAAATAAAAAGAGTTGTCCTAAAACATGAGACATCTAAAATAATTAATTCCATTTAGTGTTATGATTTTAAAAGTATTACATTTACTTTTAAGAAGAATTCTTAGATTGTTACAGACTAGACTAGTACCACACGGAGTAGTTGGACATGTCATTCAACAGTCAATGTGCTGTTCTAGATTATCTATTTTTTCCAAAAACTATTCTTATTCTCCCTTCAATCCTGAAAACTTGTTGGAAATCTAATAAATTTATTTGAGATAGTGAATAGTTAATGTTAAATGAACAACCAGTAAATGTCATGTATCTAGACATTTTAAAGCCTTTGATAAGGTTACTTCTAAAAGACTGTTTTTTTTTTTTTGAAATATTAGCATAAAATTAGAGGGCAAAAAGTAAGCAAAATCAGGCATTTTTCAGATGAAATTAGTGTCAGTTTATTAAGAGCTTTCTAAGTCAAATAAAGGAGTGTGTGTGGGGGGCGGGGGTAAGTCTTGGGAGGCAGGGGAACAGGGCAGTGGAGCAGAGTATCTCCATTCAGAGTCCCTGCAGGGAAATCCAACTTCTGTCAACTGCGTGACCCTGGGCAGTTTACTCAACTCTCAGGACTTCAGTTTTCACAGCAATGTATAATAAGGATAATAATAGCATCTCTCTTGTAACAATAAATAAGATGTTGGTATGCCAAAAGCACAAACCTATGTTAGCATTTTACCTTTCATATTATTATTCAAGTTTTTTTTAAATAAAATATTAAAATAGAAATATTTTATAACACAAAGATTTTATACTTGGCTCAATTATAATAATCAAAAGAGTCAAGCCAGCAGTCATTAAATAAATTATCATTAATTGAATGCGGACCTACCTCTAATGAACTAGGTGGTCTCATATTTATTATTCTACTTGATCTTTACAACAACCTATGACATGTGCTTTATGGTTCTCACCTTGCAGAAAACTGAGGTTCAAACAGCTTAAGTGATTTGTCAAAAATCATAAATTTAGAAGTAGCAAATCTAGAAATAAAATAGGAATTTCTTTCCTCTATATCACAATAAATCTAGGTATTCTCTAAGGTAAATGAATTTTGTCAGTATCTAAGAATTCTTTTAAAATATGTGGTGGGGACTCTATGAAAACACTAAAAACTCTGTGGTTTTCTTCCTCCCAATTTTTTATCATTCACATTTCACTGCCTGGTATGTTATCTTCCCCCGTAAGCACTAAGACAAGGGTAAAAGGAATAAAGACCTTGCCCAAGTACAAAATTTAAAAGAATGAGAGAAAAAGGTAATTGAGATAAATATTATTTTAGTAAAATGTTTTTAAAATTCAAAGTAAATACAAAAATTGCATGATGAAAAACATATCAATATTTTAAATTAAGAGAGTATCTGCTGGGGTATCTTAGAGCCTGAGGCAAAAGGAAATAATAAGTAATACTAAGTAAATTCTACTCTCTCAGGAGGACTCAGCTTAACTATTTCTTACAGTCAGAAACCTTAGACTGGTTTAATGCTGCACTTCCAAGCTCTCATTATATCCTGTGCTTACCTCTCCAGCTAGACTTATCCAAGCAATGGTAATGTGTTAATTATCTATTATTGCAATATACAACACCTCAAATCTTACTGGCAAGATTTGAGAACAGCAAACATTTATTATCTAACAGTTTTCATGTATCAGGAATTTTGGAAATGGTTTAGTTGAGATTGACTGACAGACCCTCAACAAGTTTTAGCTGAGAGATCAGCAAGTGTTGTAGTTGTCTGATAGCTTGACTATGGCTGAGGATCTGCTTCCAAGATGGATTACTACCATAAGTATTAGCAAATTGGCTTCCATTCCTTGCTACATGGGCTTTGCCCTTGTGAATGGGATTAGTGCCCTTGTAAAAAATGACCAAGGGAGCTTGTGTATCTCTTTTATCATGTAAGGTGAAGTGAGAAGATGCCATCTTTGAAGCAGAGAGCCAGTCCTCACCAGATGCTGGATCTACTGATACCTTGTTCTTGGACCTTCTAGCCTCCAGAACTGTAAGCAATAAATTTCTATTGTTTATAAACTATCTAGTCTAAAGTATGTTGTTATAGAAGAATAAATGGGCTTTTACTTTTAAAATATTTTTTCTTATGTTATTGATAATTGATAATTATTGATAATTATCATTGATAATTGATAATTTTGAATAATCAGAGTTTTCAAACATTGTAGACATTTTTTGGAGCAGCTTTTATGCTTGGCTGTGCTGTTTATATTCCACAATATATATTTATTCAACATGATGATTTGAAATTTTAGAAATTGTGATGGAAAATACTATCAATTCATACATATTTTATATCTGAAAATATTACTATGAAAATAATTTGAATTTTAGATAATATTGATGGAATAATTCAATCTGTGTTCACAAGTAAGTGACATTAAGTTAATAGATCAGAATTTATCAGTCTGTGGATCCACTAAGTCTACTAGGTCTGCTGGTTGACAAAGGACTTTTCAAAGGTTCCTTGAAGTCAAAAATACCTTTATAATAATTCTATAATTTGCCTTTTCACTCTATTGATATTTGCACAGATGGTGCCAAAACAATGATGGGTTAAATTGGTGGCTCCTTAGCATCAATTGAGAAGTGCCTCCAAACTAATAGTTACTGTACAAATGTGCAAGAAAAGAAATCCAGTTTCATCCAGGAACACCTAGATGAGGTAGGAAATGTTATCAATCTTATTAAATCTACTTCAATCACATTTCTTTAAATATTTTGAGTGCCAAAATAGACTTAAAGCACTTTTGCTGCATCACAAAGTGAAAAAGCTCCTGCGTAAATTGTTTGAGTTATGAGCTAAATTTTATCATAGAAATTTGTCATAGAATATCATTTTTACTTGAAAGAACAACTGACAAGAGACCTATGACTATTCAAGCTTGGGCATTTGTTAGGCAGTGTCTTGATAATGAACAGAGAAAACCTGATAATCAATGAAAAAGTAATAATATTTGTTGCTGATGATAAATTCAAATTTTCAAATGGAAATATGAATTTGGAAAACTTGTACTTTATATTTTGAGTTTAGCAGATGCTGAACAGTGATGAGATTACTGCTGCTATTGCTGAATGTTACTTTTCTATATTGTACCATGAAATGTTTCAACATTTAGAAGATTTGCATATCTCTATACATCCATATTTTCCAAAACACCAAAGCATAGTTTAAAAATCATGCTTGAGTTGAAAGAAAATTCATTCAAAGTGCAAAATGTACCCTAGATTTCAATATAGGTGTGAAAAGTTCATTAGTGTGTTTTCAAATTCTACATTGCAACCAACTTTTGGAAATTGCCATTTGTTTAGTTTGGGGTAGTATCGTAGAAGATATATCTACAATTTTCTGAAAAGGCAATTTAAACAAGTCTATCTTGTCCAAATATATATCTGTAAGACTTAATTTTCTTCTTAAACTTCAATTAAAAAGTAATAAATTACAGCTGGATGCAATGGCTTATGTGTGTAATCTCAACACTTTGAGAGGTTCAGGTGGGAGGATCACTTGAGTCCCATAGTTTAAGACCAACCTGGGCAACATAGGAAGACCCATTTGTACAAAAAAAATTTTTTTTTAAATTACACTGATGTGGCATGTGCCTGAATTCCCAGCTACTGGGGTGGCTGAGGTGGGAGAACCGCTTGAGACCAGGAGCTCGAGGCTGATTGAGCTATGATCGTGCCAATGCACTCCATCCTGGGTGGCAGAGAAAGACCCTATCTCTAAATAAATCCCAATAGACTGAATGCAAAAAGGCATACTGTAACAATACAGTCAATTTCTATTAAGATAGACTTTTGAAATACTTGCTGAAAAATGCTATTTTTCTCACTAATTTTTTTGGTAAATTGTTATTTTTCATTAAAGTATGTTACACATGCTAACATTTCATGGGTCTATTTTTATTTAACATTTTGTGGATTTATTTTTATTTCAAAATAATAAACATATATTTTAAATTTCAGTTTCAATTTGCATATGATAAATATTAATAGATATCAAGCATATAAACAAAAGCTCTTCAGGGTCTCAAACAAATTTTAAGAGTTTAAAACAGTCCTAAGACCAAAAGTTTAAGAATTGCAGCCATAGATTATTTAAAACAAGGACCAAATGGTTTACAAAAATAATAAAACTGAAGAAGAAAAACATTCTGCAAAAGAGTTTAATTAATTAACTTTGTAATGATGCTGTTAGCTGGAGCAAACTGGTTGAAGCCACAAATGCAAGCAATCCTAAGAAGCTATGTAGACTCAAGGTCAATGTACATGAAGTAACTCAAGAAAAACACTTGGGGCTTGATGGAATTTATTCACTGACCCTAAAATGTCAACTAAACATAGATACTAATGTTGCATCTCCAGTCTCCCATGCTATGTCAGAATCTATTTGGGTGCTCTAAATGCACATGAGAATATGCATATACTATTTTAGGTAGACCTAGTAAATTAATATAAGAAAAAAGTAATTTTATATTTCAGAATGAAGCTTGTCTTAACGATTCACATTGGTATCAATGATATGGTACTTCCAATTGAATCTTACTATAACAGTTTTGAGCTTTATTCCTCAAAATCTCAAATTGCTTCCCTTATGCCCTGGAACATTGACCTAATAAAAAGGTGATCACCATATAGATAGAAATGTATTACTTTACCAGTGATTCTTTCTGTGAATGCATAGCACATAGCACATAGCACACGAAAAACTAATTTTTATAATATGGAGGGAAATTAGTTAACAGAAAAAATGAAATGTACCATTAGAAGTGAAATACTGCAAAGTTCAGGTTTGTCAATGTATTTGAGAGAATATTTTGATACTTTTACTCAAGCTAAACTCTGAACCTTTAGTTTCTGATTTACATCAGAGTGAAGTTAAAAGTAAATTTTATGAATTCTATACTTGTAGGAAATATAGGGCAAGATGTATAAATTTGGGAAACAAATTTACATAATCTATTTTTAATACCTTTCTGTCTTTCCCTTTCCCACTCTTTCTCCATTATACAAAAATTATCTAGCTGAGTGATAGAAAAGTATCTCTCAACTGAAAACCTTACCAATATTATGGAATTTCTGAAAAAATGTTAATAAATAAATTACTTGAGCACTTGTAAAAGTAATATTTTTTCTATTAGGGAAATATCTAAACATCATGTGTCTTTAATACATTTATGTTGAGTACTTAACTCAGAAATTAACCTTGATCTTATGTATCCTGATATACATTATAATATCAACTCTTTATTATACCTTGAAAATACAGAGTCTGGTGCATCTGACTTTTTAATTTGCTGTGGATTTTTTAATAACATTAGGCTTATGAGTCCATTTTCTTTTTAATTACCTTAAGGATTTATTCATGTAGTATATACAATTTGATATGGGTCCATTCCCAGCAACCATTTTTATTTATTTCTTTATTTTCTACAAATATCTCACTCACAGCATGTAGGTACTTAATGTATTTTGTACATGGTTATATGTGCCTTGAAAAGAAAAACAGCAAATAGTGGTCTGCTATAGAAACATTTTGAAGTTTCATTTTAAAGTATATCACTCAATCAGTTGTTAATCACAAAAGGTAAAACAATTTGTTTCTAGAATATTTACATATAGAAATTCTCTGACTGCTGTTTTTATAAAAATATATGATCAGTAATTAAATGACCAATATAAATTCGATTGTACATTTACCATTAGATTTTCTAAGAATACATAAGGAAAATGAGGACTTACAAGTTACTTTGCATCGAGTGACTCTGTTCCTCCTTCTCTTTCTGTTGATGCATCAGTCTATTCCAAACTTAGCTATCTCTCCTCCATCCTTCCATTTAGTGAACACATACAATTTCCAGCAAATTTCATTATTTTTCCTTTAAAATTAAGATTGTGTTCATATGTTCCTTTTCTAACTTTCTATCGTCAATCCAAGATGATAATATTTTATTCTCAGATCCTTGGTTTACTTCTAAGGGGTCATATGTACTTTTTTATTTTAATTTTTTTATGTGCCTAGACGTGTGTAAAGGGCACTTTTCTCTTTAGATTCTGTTAGAAGCTGTTCATGATCTTATAAATAATACAGTCTGAGCACCTGGATTTGGCATTTGTAGGTCACCCTAATCCAAAACGTTCTGAGGTGTTAGATTTTACATACTCCAGCACAAACCCATTTAGCCAGGCTTCTAACGCTCACCTCTAAATACCATACTTGTTCTTTTCTCATGTTTTGCTCATATATAATTTTCATCCAATAAGAGATTTTTCTTCTTCCATTATTCATCTCAAGCTACAAATTCTTTATAAAGGTTTTCATCATTATTTCTGTGTAAAGTCATCATTTCTTTCTAAATTCTTCATACTGTTTTGTGTTTTAATGATCTATACAGATGTCCTATATACTAAGCATATTTTAATTCCTAAATATTAGTGTCAAAATTTTATTTTTGAATCCTACTTTTGTTATATAGGTATTGATAATGTTTCTAATTGTTCCCACCTGCCTCTATCCCAGCCATTGACCAGTGTGCCCTTCTGGGTCTAGAAGTATGACTGCTTTGACCCATGGAGCAGTGGCCAACGGAGTGACTTGAGCATATTTGACTCCTGCTACCTCCAAAAGAACGTGCCTATCTATCTTGTTGAAGCAATGAAAGAGCGAGCCATGTAACTGTCCTCTGCCTGCCTACTCTTAAATGCATCAGACCAACTAGTAAGCCAGTGTGTCCTCAGACATGTGAGTAAACCCTGCCAAGACCAGAATGATAGTCCAGTTTAAATTATGAATCTGCAGTCTTGTGAGCCAAATACATGCTTTTTGTTTTAAGAGACTGATTGTTGGCATAGTTTGTTACTACAACAAAGTTATTATACCATTAGAAAACTGATGCACTATGCCTGGAACCCAAACACAGCAGCCTCACCGTACTTTGTACATGTTTAAAATTTAATGAGGATTGAATAAATGTACTCCAGATTATGTGTAAGGATGACTCCAATACATTCACAAACTAGTTTGAAAGAGTAAGCAAAGGAAACTGGCTTCTTTGAGCATCTGTAATATGCCAAGTAACGCACTATGAAATTTAATGTTTGATCGCATTTACTTCTTGCTACAATGAGTGAGGTACTTGTTAATAAGCCCAGTGTGCAGATAAAAAAAGTGAGGCTTGCAAAGATAATGTAATTCATCTAGGTGGTACACAGAGCCTAACGAGAGCTTAACTGATAACATAACAATCTGATAGAAAAATTTATGTTTATTATGTCTGAATTATGACAGAAGCTCTTGCAAGGAATAAGATATTAAATGAGTAAAAACATGATAATTTTTAAAAATAATTTTCAAATGCCTTATACTGGCATTTTTATGACAATTCTCTTTATTTGGAATGAGATTCAAGATTTTCAAGGTAAGTGAGCCTATTTAGAGTAAAGCTTATGCTTTTCTCTTTTTTATTTTGCATCTCACATCTTTCTACAATTTTTTTCATTGTTCAACAATTTTTAACCAAACGTTTGCTGTATGTCCAGCAATGTACAAGGTATGAGATACATCGTTGTGGACAAAATAAAGGTCCACACAGGCTTCTGGGAACAAACACTGAGCTTGTATGAGCATCTCTTCATTGATGTTGATAGTTTTAAATCAACCATATGGAAGTATTTGCAGCACAGTAATTGGCAAATAGTATAAAGTTTCTTTCTTTCGTTCTTTGTTCCTTTTTTTCTCTGAGGTGGTTGTCAAATATTTACCTGTGTACATTTAGTAGTCTTTGTCCCATATATGAAGGGAAATTTATACTCCTATTGCATTCAAAAGCCCCCACACAATAAATTTGAAGAAATAAATTAATCCAGTTAAATGTAAAAGACTTCAAATGAGAAGAAAGCAAGCTAAAGTTAGTATAATATTTATAAAAAGATACAATACCTAAGAATACACCCATAATACAAGGAAACAAACACAGATTGAGAGATGTGAAAATATATAGTAGACAAATCAGATATCCAGGCAAATATCAAACTTCATATACCATCAAGGCATAAAGTGATATTAGAAGACAGTTACTTCATATTGACAAAAGAAGTCACTATGTATATAAAATAATTCTGAAATCTTGTGCACCTAATAATAAAAAGGCTTATAAAATGTAAAGCAAAACGAAAACTCAAGAAAATTATAAACAAAAAATGTTAAAACCATAATTATGGTATGGAATTTTAATATAAATTTCTCATTTATCTATAGATAAGTAAGACTAAAAATTATTCAGTGAAAATTTTTAAAATGAACCAATACATTAATGGAATATAAGAACCCAGTTCAAAACAATTAGAGAATGTAACCTTTATTCAAGTTCATATGACATGTTTATTTTAAAAATCATGTACTATACTAAATCAAGAAAAGATTTTACAAATAAATAGCATTAATAGTGAAAATGGCTCATAGAGAAATGTATTTTTAAAAAAGAATGCTGTGAAGAACTATGAGTAAATTGTTAAACTGAAAAAAATAGACAAATGAAAAAACTATAACTTACTAAAAATAACTAATACAATTTGTAAATGTTGAGTCAATTTACTGTCTTTACATATAAACATAATAGGCACAATGATTACACACTTTCCCAAACTTTCAAGATGTTGACAAAACTAAATTTAAATAACTTTTTTTTTTGAGTTGGAGTTTTGCTCTTGTTGCCCAGGCTGGAGTGCAGTGGTGCAATCTTGGCTCACTGCAACTTCTGTCTCCTGGGTTCCAGTGATTCTCCTGTCTCAGCCTCCCAAGTAGCTGGGATTACAGGTGTACACCACCATGCCTGGCTAACTTTTGTATTTTCAGTACAGATGGAGTTTCACTGTGTTGGCTAGGCTGGTCTCGAACTTCTGACCTCAGGTAATCCACCCACCTCAGCCTCCCAAAGTGCTGGGATTACAGGCGTGAGCCACCACACCCATATGTCCATAAACACAACATAGTATATGTTGTATACAACATATATATGTCAACATAGTATACATAGTATATGTCCATAAATACAACATAGTATATAATTTAAAAATCTACTAACAAAATTTCTTACATTAACAATTTAAATATATGTAATCATCTCCAGAATACAAAGATATTTGAAATAATTTAAAACATACTTATAACTCATTATAAACTATGAGTAAAAATAATCCTCTTAACCTGATAGAAGAAATCAACCAACAACAAGTTCAGACTATATCTAAGAGTAAAAGAAGAAAAATCTATTAAATTATGTAGTGTAAATCCCAGAAAACTCAGAAAAACAAAGGAAATATATAAAACATAAAATAATTGAAAAGAATGAAAGAAAATTGTCATAGTTCATAAATAATAGTGGTTTTTATCTGAAATATCAAAGAAAATAGAAAATTAGGAAATTAATGAGATTTTAACACAATTGCTGAATTTAACAATATGCAAAAATAAATTTAACTACTTTGCACCAAAAATCAATCTTAAAGTATATTTTTCTAAAAAAAATGAATACATTTAGTCATAGCAGCCAATAATACATGGTACTTAGAAAAATAATCCAAAGATTATACATGTCTTTTATGAAGAATATTATTAAAAAATTATCAAAGTCATGAAAGACCTTAATGAATTGAGAAATATTCTACAATGAAATAAAGATATATCATAGAATATATCAATTCATTACAATTGTGCTGAAATTCCTGAAAAACCGGTTTATAATATATACAGAAGATCTATGGACTAAAAATAGCCCATATAATTTTGAAGAATAATAAGAAAGTACATAAAAAGGGAGGGCATAAAGAAATCATGCTACCAGATATGAAGTCTTTTTATGAAACTATATAGTAGTAGTGTTACAGGAAAGGTATCCCAATCCAGACCTCAAGACAGGGTTCCTGGATCTCACAGAAGGAAAAATTCAGGACAAGTCCACAGTGCAAAGTGAAAGCAAGTTTATTAAGAGAGTAAAGGAATGAAAGAATGGCTACTCCACAGACAGAGCAGCCCTGAGGACAGCTGGTTGCCCATTGTAATGGTTATTTCTTGATGCTATGCTAAACAAGGAGTGGATTATTCCTGCTTTCCCTTTTTAGACCATATAGGGTAACTTCCTGGTATGGCCACAGTGTTTGTAAACTGTCATGGGACCAGTGGGAGTGTAGCAGTGAGGATGACCAGAGCTCACCCTGGTCGCCATTTTGGTTTTGATGGGATTTGGTGGGTTTCTTTACTGCAGCCTGTTTTATTAGCAAGGTCTTTATAACTTGTATGTTGTGCTGACCTCCTATCTCATCCTGTGACTTAGAATGCCTTAACCATCTGGGAATGCAGCCCAGTAGGTTTCAGCCTCATTTTACCCAGCTCTTATTTAAGATGCAGTTTCTCTTGTTTGCATGCCACTGACTGTAGTGTTGATGAAAAAAGTCAAACTCTGTAAAATATTTGAAGAGATTTATTCTGAGCCAAATAGGAGTGACCATCACTGGTGACATAGCCCTCAGGAGGTCCTGAGAACATGTGCCCAAGGTGGTTGGGGTACAGCTTGGTTTTGTATATTTTAGGAAGGCATGAGACATCAATCAAATACATTTAAGAAATACATTGGTTTGGTTCAGAAGGGAAAGAAAATTCAAAGTGGAGCTTGCAGGCTATAGGTAAATTTAAAGATTTTCTGGTTAACAATTGGTTGAGATTATCTGGAGACCTGGGATCAATGGAAAGCAGCGTTCAGGTTAAGGAAAAGGATTGTGGAGACCAAGCTTTATTGTGCAGAGGAATCTCTCAGATAGCAGACTTCAGAGAGGGACCAGGTAGTAAAATGCTTCTTACCAGACCTAAAAGGGTGTCTAGCTCTTAGTTTATTATCTCCGGAATCTGAGAAGGAAGAAAAACAAAGGGGAAAGGAGAAAGGGGATTTTCTATAGATTGTAGATTTTTCCCAAGAGAGACTTTGCAGGGCAGTTTCAACATATGATAGGGAAATATATTTTCGTGTGAAACATTTTGATTTTCTTCCTTGTTATGCCAGAATCAGATAGTAATGTCAGTCATGATATACAGGGTCAAATAAAACCCATCTGATGAGAATTTATGGTTTCTAGGGCATGACTCCCTAGATTCCTTAGATAGGAATTTGAGGGAGATTAAAAATCAGAGCTTAGTCCTCAGTAGCAATAGCTTATATTATTGAGGTCTTACTAAATCTAATGTTCTGTTTTAATGAATTGCACACATTAACTGATTTGTATTGAAAGTAACCCAAAGATATGAAAAATCAGGGCAAAAGTGGTGCCCAAGGTTATGTTTTAAATAGCAGAACCAAGAATAAATATAGTCAGTCTAGCTCTCACTCCTAACTACTGTGCTGCACTTTCTTGTGTCCTTATTAATTCAGTGGGATTTTGGTGTAGAAATTGATGAATTGATTGGTAGAATATAATAGGGACCCCAGACCCCAGAACTATACCCTCTTATTTATGGTAGGAAGGAAATGGTTAGCAGTAGGGCTGAGATGTGTTGTTAAACTAATGAGTAATATGGTTCCGTAAAAGAGAGAAGGAAAATGATCGGATCAAATTTTATCAGAAAAATTCTAATGCCACATTATTGATATTAGCACATGGAAAAGGAAATGCTACTTTCTGTTCTGTCTGTGTTGCCTTAGGAACAGCTAATTTGGAATACATGACTCTGGGGGCCACAGATCCCTAGGAACTACAACTATTAAAATATTAAATGAAGGTGTTTCATACTTTATACAGCCATCATCTTTGTCAATGATGTGATTGCGAAGATAAGATCTCTCAGAGACTGCTCTGAGAGATCTTATATCATCATCAAGGCCAGAGCACCGCCTGTGTATCAGTAGCTTATGTTACATGGGCTTCCCAATTGTTGATACCCTTAAATTATTTGTAAAGCTTGGTGCAGGGTCAGATCTATTTCTGTGTGAGTCTCTGTGAATCTATGTCTGTGGGAGTCAGATTTGACTCTTCGATCTGTTTGTCCACGTGGAAACTTAATAAATAAAAGATTTAATATTAGAGATCAGTATAATGAGCTAGTCAATAATAGTTATCTATGTGAACTAAATAAATTTGGAATATTGTTTCAACCCACAGGCAAAAATAAATTCCATATGAATTAGAAGACTTAAGTGTGATGTTAATCTTTTAAACTTTTGTGCAAATAACAAGAGAATATCTTGATGCCCTCAGGATAAGAAGAAATTCTTTAACAAGATATAAGTACAACCCATCAAAAATATGATAAATTTGACTGCTTTGGAAATTAAAAACATCTTAGTAATAAAACCATCTAAAAATTGAGTAAAAACATTCAAGGATATATATTTAAAATGCATAAAAATTAGTATACGAAATTATGAAGAACTTATTGATAATCTAAAGAATATAAACATTCTAATGGAAAAAGTGAGTAAAACATATGAATTAGCAATGAGAAGGAGATGAATTAGCAATGAAAAGGAGATGAACTTCAAAATAGACAAATACATAAACAAAGAAGCATTGCAAAATGGTCAGTCTTAAAGCAAATAGGAAAATACAAATTAAAACCACAAAAAGTACTATTTTATTTTATTTTGTTTTATTTTATTTTGTTTTATTTTATTTTACTTGTTTGGGATGGAGTCTAGCTCTGTCACCCAGGCTGGAGTGAGTGGCGCAATCTCTGCTCACTGCAACCTTCACCTACCAGATTCAAGCAATTCTCCTGCCTCAGCCTCCTGAGTAGCTGGGATTACAGGCATGTGCCATCATGCCTGGCTAATTTATTGTATATTTTTTTCAGTAGAAATGGGGTTTCACTGTATTAAGCAGGATGGGCTCGATCTTCTGATCACATGATCCACCTGCCTCAAGCCTCCCAAAGTGCTAAGATTACAGGCGTGAACTACTGCAACTGGCCAAAAGTGCTATTTTAAATTAATCAGGTTGGTAAAAGTTTATGTCTAACAATACTATGCTGATAAATATGTAAACTGATAGAAAATTATATGCATTGGGGGTTGGTGGTTTAAGTTGATTTTTAAAACAACCTTGGTAAGTAATTTAGAAATAGCTAGTTACATTGTTTGGCTCTGTATCCCCACCCAAATCTCATCTCAAATTGTAATCTCCACGTGTCCAGTGAGAGACCTGGGGGGAGCTTACTGAATCATGAAGGTGGCTTCCCCCATCCTGTTCTCATGATAGTGAGTGAGTGAGATCTGATGATTTAAAAGTAGCAGTTTCTCCTGCTCATTCTCTCTCCTGACACCTGGTGAAGAAGGCACTTGCTTCTCTGACTTTTACCATGATTTTAAGTTTCCTGAGGCCTCCCCAACCATGCAAAGCTGTGAGTCAATTAAACCTCTTTCCTTTATAAATTACCCAGTTTGGGGCAGTATCTTTATAGCAGTGTGAGAATGGACTAACACAGCTAGTAAAGTTTAAAATGTGTGTAATGTAGGAGTCAGTAATTACTAGTTATAAATACCAGAAAAAAAACCCTATACAAGAAGACTTATATAAGATTGTACCCTGGATCATTGCATTAAATATCAAATTGTGGTAATACCCTAAATGTCTATAAACAAGAAAATAGATTGATAAACTGTAGTATACTTATACAATAAAATGTAATATGGCAAATGAAAAGAAGTGACTATATACTGATTTAATCTCACATTTTTTATAAATTAAAGTTTCAGAAGGTAATACATTGTATACTACTATTATAGAAAGATAATATATTTTGGGGCATATAATATTTTGTGAAAGCGTAAAATCTCCATGGAATTTGTAAGTGATAATTTTGTAATCAAGGTTATATCTGAGTAGTAGAAGGTGAATAGAATTGAGTAGAATTTCACATAAAACTCTCACTTCCCTGATATTTTACATTTAGCATGCATGTGTTGTATTTGGGGGATTTATTTTCTTGTTTTCTATACTTCTGTATGGCTTAAATGTTTAATAATCAGAACAAAAAGACAGTATTAAACATTTAGTTGACACCGAAGCTGCAGAATGATGGGAAGACAGGCTCTGTTGAGGTTCTCGGAAATTATTGTTTGAATCACCCAGAGGTTGTTGGAGTTGTGACTTGGCACACAAAGATTTGTACCTTTGGGAAAGAATAAAGAATGAATGAGATAAATAATCTTCCCCACATAATAAGGATATAACCACAGAACTTATGTTTCTCTCTAAGATTTGCATTATTTTTAAAGTTTTTTGGGAGAACTTGAAAAGTCAGTGCTGTATTTTAGAGGAAACCCATCATTTAGAATTTGAAATTCTGCAGCCTCTTTGCTGAGAAACACTAGTGATGAGCCCTGTGGCTCATTTAGGTGCGTAAATTCCATAGATTATGGAAAACAAATCTGGAATGACATCCTTCTATGCAGGCAGTACTAAAGATGAATGCAAAATCCAAATTATGAAACACTCGAGAAAATAAGCACGTATTACTGAGAGTCAACATATATAAAAAAATTCCTGATTAGGTGTTTCAAAAATTATTTCAGAGAAATAATAGAAACAATGTCTCCGAAAATTATCTAGAAGTCAGAGAAACCAAGAAAATTAAAATATATGGAAAACACGGCAAACACACACACACACACACACACACACACACACACACAAGAGAATGCTACATTTAGCTTTGATCCCTGATGTATTCCAGGATCTAGAACAATGCCTGGCATACAGTTGGATTTTAATAAATAGGGAAGATATGGACAGAGGAATGAATAATTTTGAAGTATTTATTTCAAAAGAGATATCTGTGCTGGAAATAGAAATGTGGAATTCATTGGACCATAATGATATTTAAAATGCTATAACATTTATAGCCTGAGTAAAGAACAAAAAAACAATGCAAAAAAGACTGAAATGAGGAGTTGGAAAGAAAACCAAAACTATGCTATTATTACAGATTTCACTTTCCAGGCAAGAAGGACAAATTATATGCCACACTGTCTCTGTCCAAAAACCATCCATCGCACTCTACTCCCTACTGACCCCATAAATACACACACTTTCATAGCAGGGGGAGGAGGGTCTACTAATTTTTCTGCCATCATCAAAAATGTGGCACAACCTGCTATTGCATGCTACATTATACAGCTGCAAAGTTGAATTCCCTGATCACTCAAGGAGAGGAATTGATGTTCTCCCCAGCTACAAATGCTGAACTGACAAGATAGGACAGGAGACAAAGTTCTTCCATATTACATTTTCTTATTCTGGCCTCTAAACTCACCAGTGGTTCTTTCCTAATCATGCAACTTAAAATCATGAAAGTCAATTGCTGGGGTACCTCTGTGGTCTGATACATGGTTCTGCCAGATTATTGTAAGCCCACAAGAGTGTGACAAGCAATAGGAATCTTGTCTTCATGAATTACCCTTAGTGAATGTTGTTCCACAAGGCCAGGTGTGGAGCCATCTGAGCATCTGCTCTTGTTGGCATAGTAGGTAAGCCAGATATTCTACCAATCTACTTGAAACTTTGAAGGAACACTACAAAAA
The DNA here is from genome assembly GCA_963574635.1 of Cheracebus regulus. Classification (NCBI taxonomy): domain Eukaryota; kingdom Metazoa; phylum Chordata; class Mammalia; order Primates; family Pitheciidae; genus Cheracebus; species Cheracebus regulus. The sequence goes on from CAUYQU010007396.1 coordinate 53,763, forward strand.
ATAGCTTTGAGATTCTGTATTTTTATATGAATTACCCTCCATGCAAATCCTGAATAAGTCTCTAATAAATCTTTCTTTTAGAAATTCAGAAAGGATGAGGAAGGAAAAATCAAACCTTATCTTTGTTTCCTCTCTCTATCTCCCTCTTTCTTTTCCTCTCTCCTCTTCACTTGCCTCTTGCTTCCATTCACACACACACACACACACAGTCCCAATCATCAAATACTACTGAGTGTGGACTATGTGCAAGGCATTCTGCAAAGAAACCCAGACTATTTTGGGGATGTAGGTGAAAATACAATGATAATTCACATGTATCATCTGCCCTCAAGGAGCTTAAAGTGTACTAAAAATGATTTCAGTGCACATCAGTTATTCTAGTTAGAATATAATTCAATTTAGAATATCTCATGAGATATTTATGCACTAATAACACTTACTGAATCTTTATTTACCAGACACTGGTTTCAAGTATTTTAATACATAATGTTTCACTTCATTCTTACCTCAACTACGTAAGGTAGATGCTGTAATTATTCTTATACCAACTGAAGAAACTGGGACTCAGATGTTTTAATTGTTTTCCCAAGATTGTATATCTTCCCTAATACATGGTATATTTAGAAGTTCATCCAAGTAGGGTGACCATGGCTTTTGGGTGCATTTTGCTAACCAAGCAAACTTTGAGGATCATGTGGTAGTTTTGTAGGAGGAAATTACATTTGAGTTCAGATTCAAATGATGTTTTTTCATACCACATATGAAATAGTCTTAAATATTAACACCAACATTACTGCTAACAATGAGACCACTGAATACATTGCAACTGTGTTGGCTCTCCTATATACTTAGAATACTGTTATATTGAATTTGAATTGCAAATATCAATAGGAACCTATTTGTTTCTTTTAAAATAGATGTGTATCTGTAATTGTGTCTGCTGCTAAAAGTTCTTAAAAGCAATGAGTACCTAGTCATTACAAACACAATCAACATCCAGATTATTGACCCTAAATATTAAGGAACCAGAGCTCCTTGACGAGTGGTTGATTTCAGGACTGGGGGAGAAAATATATAAGACCTGTAAATCTTTTTGCTCTAAAAAGCATTAAAACACTTCCAAATACCAGTTGATTATGCAAAAACAAACAAAAGAACAACAACAACAAAACCCACATAATTCAATTTAAAGGGGCTCCCTTTAGCCAAAGAGACAATTTGAGCATCAAAAGCAGTGATGAATACAATTGATTGAAATGCATTCACTAATAAAACCAAGAAGTTTATAATTATTCTTAAAAATAGAGAGAAAGCAAAAAAGACAAAAGCAATTCATTAACATCAATGAACATAACTTGGGAACTAACACCTGTGTTAAGACATGGCAAATAAAGGAAAAGAATTAAATATTAAAGTGCTTTTTCTGAATTAACTGTGTTTCAGAATAACCTAATAGCTCTAAAGAAGATCCCTTTTTTAGAAAACGAGTGCTGAAATTAGCAAGTTACAATTTTGCAACTTTGAATGAATTATTAATTCAGCCAATAAGCATCAATAGCTATAATCAACAAATGCAAGGTTTATAGATAATTTTACAATAAAAATGCCACAGTTAATTTTATGTGTCCACTTGGATGGGCCTTTTTCTGGGTGTACTGTTAGGGTGTTTCTAAATGAGATTAACATTTTACTGAATAAAGAAAATTGTCCTCCCTCATACGAGTGGACCTAATCAGTTGAAAGCCTGAATAGAATAAAAAGGCTGACACTCCTGTGAAAAAGAGGAACTCTTCTTTTCTGAGTGCCCTCCAGCTAGAACATGCTTTTTTTCTTCCTTTGGGCTTAAACTAAATCACTGATTCCTCCTGGGTTTTGAGCTTGCCAGCATTTACCTCATCAGCTCTCCTAATTCTTAGGTTTTCAGATTCAGACTGCAAGTACACCATTTTCCTATTCTGGGACCTCAGCTTGCTGACTATAGATCTTAGGCCTTGTCAGTCTTCATAATCATGTGAACCAATTCTTTACTTTTTTCTTTCTCCCTTTCTTTCTATCTTTATATATTTTTTCCTCTCTCCATATATAATGTGTCTCTCTGTGTGTGTATGCATGTTTGTATAGTTCTCTGAAAAAGTCTAATACAAAGGCTATCAGTTTCTTGGTACAAGAACCCTCTGATTAATCATCCTTGGAAGTAGTATAATCGGATATTGTGTGCTTTCTGCCACAAACCAACATGAATCACATAATAACAGTTTAGAGTGTTCTTTCTTAGAAAAAAGAAAGGAAGAAAAGAAGGAAGGAAGGAAGGAAAGCAGGAAGGAAGGAAGGAAGGAAGGAAGGAAGGAAGGAAGGAAGGAAGGAAGGAAGGAAGGAAAGAAGGAAGGAAGGAGAAAGAAAGTCAAATATGAATCAACACCAAACCTCTAGAATAAGTCTTCTCATTTTATGAAATATGGAAGACAGAGAAAGTAAATAAACCATAGAATAGCCTACTTACAAATCCAGAATGTGGGACATTCCACGGGATGACTAACCCAATTTCTGCCCCAAGACAATGACCTGAAAAAGGAGAGAAGAGAGATACTTCTCTAGAGTTCAAAGAAAATGTCCAGTAGAGACCAGACAGGAGTGGGAAAGTCAGTCTGACTGGAGTAGATTCAGCAAAGATAAGAATTGCATGTAACGGGGCAACCAGAGAATGCCTTCAAATTTATACCGACTTGGTTCCCTCCAGCTTTAAAATCACAAACCCAATGTCACCTAATACCTTGTTTATGGAAAATAGTTGTTAAAACACTTCAGTAAAGTTGGACAATAAATTGAAGTAAGAGCTTGAAAGGCTTTCAGCGCTAGGTCAAGATGTTTAGATTTAAAGTGTTACGTGTATGCGTCATTTTATTTAATTTTTTCACTTGAGAACATCAATTTGTAACTGGGACTATATTGCCCCTGAGGAGGGGAAAGTGGTTATTGCAGGAGAAAAAAAATCCCAGGTATTGAAGCAGCTTAGTTGTCTGGGATAATATTCAGAGTTCATCATCTTGTGCTGAGAAAATTCAGGACCCCAACACACGTGAGGAATTTAGGAGCAGAGATTTAATAGGCAACAGAAAGAGAAAGGAGAACAGCTCTCTCTCCAGTCAGAGAGAGGGGCTTCCAAAAGGAAAGACCAGCTGATGGCGAATGCACCAGATTTTATAGGCAGGCTTGAGGAGGTGGTGTTTGATTCATATAGTCCCAAAGATTGATTCCATCAGGTGTGATGTTTACCTAGCATGCGCATGCAGGGAAGGCTGGCCACCCACCCTGATCTTACTGTGCAGCTAGGCTAGCCACTTGAGTGGCGCCATCTTGTCTCCTCCCTGCTGTACACATGGCTAGCAAAGAGAAAAGGGAAGATGGAGCTAGCTGCCATATTGAACGTGATTGACACAACTACCGACATCTGTATCTGAAGCTCGATTTTACAGGCTTCTCTTTATCAGAAAATGATTTTGGGTCTGCTATTCATTAAAAAGAAAAATCTTACTCAGGACTCCCGTACTCTATCTGCCTAAGTAATTTCTTCTTAACACCTATATCAATATTATAATGGCTGTGGCCCTTCAAATGGCTTTAGTGCATACAGAGTTATACAGTATTACTGGGGCATTAAAATTCATGAAGGTGAGGATGATTAAGAAAAAAGAATCAGGTCTCCACAGGGTACAATAATGAAAACAAGTTTTAAAAATCTAACCTAGAAAAAGTATAAATTTAACAATTCACAAAGCTATAACACATTTAATAAAATTTTAAACTATATATTAATAAAATCAGAAATCTTTATAAAAATTTTAAGTCTCTCTTTCTAAAAACAATTTTCTTTGGACACATCACACCCCATGAATCAAAAGATTAAGACATACTGTGAGTTGTAAATAACAATATTTACCTGACAACCATCAAATTTCACCCACTACTTTATCTCCTCTAATCTATTTATCCTTGTGCCCCTTAACTTCACACGTTCATGGCTTAAGCAAATGACTTTCAACTCTCAATTTGTAATGTCAAGTGAGGTAGCCTTCAGTTCTAACTCATATACTCCTCCTATTGACTAAAGTTTGTTTCCACACCAAATTTATATGTTGAAAACCTAATCTCCAATGTCATGGCATTTGGAATGGAAGCATTTGAGAAGTAAGTAAAGTGGGATTAGATAATGAGAGTGGGACTACTGTGATGAAATTAATGCCCTTGACTGGGCAAGGTGGCTTACACCTGTATCCCCAGCATTTTGGGAGGCCAAGGCGGGTGGATCATGAGGTCAGGAGTTCAAGACCAGCCTGGCCAACATAGTGAAACCCTGTCTCTACTATAAATACAAAAAATTAGCTGGGCGGGCATGGTGGCACATGCCTATAGTCCAAGCTACTCAGGAGGCTGAGGCAGAAGGCTCACTTGAACCTGGGGGCGGAGCTCGTGGTAAGCCAAGTTTGTGCCACTGCACTCCAGCCTGGGCAACAGAGCGAGACTCCATCTCAAAAAAAGAATGAAAGAAGAAAAGAAAGAAAGAAAGAAAGAAAGAAAGAAAGAAAGAAAGAAAGAAAGAAAGAAAGAAAGAAAGAAAGAAAGAAAGAAAGAGAAAGAAAGAAAGAAAGAAAGAAAAAGTGTTCTTAATATAAGACAGATACATGAAAGCTCTCTTTCTTCACTATGTGAGGATACAGAAAGAAGTCTGCTGTCTAAAAACTATGAAGAGGACCCTCACTGGATACTGAATATGCCAGCACCTTGATCTTGGACTCTCCAGCTTCCAGACTGGGAGAAATAAGTCTTTGTTGGTTAAGCTACCCAGTCTATGATATTTTGTTATGAAAGCCTAAATCAATACAAGACAGTTCCTAATCCAGCGAAAACTGTCACCGTTAACATTTATTCAGTTGTCCATACCTTGAAGTCAGAAATTGAGTTTAGAGTTCAAATTTGTAGAAAAGTAATCCTTTTTTTTTGGTTAAGCATAAAGGGGTGTTATAGGCTATATGGTTTTCTTCAAAGCTATTGAAAGAGAGCAAAAATAAAACTGTGAAGAAGACATTCAAAAGGCTTTTTTTGGGGGGGGTGTGCTCTCAAAGAGAAGTGCAAAGGAGAAAGAGATATTAAGTGGGCTAACTCGAGGAATGATAAAGAAGTTTAAGCATTTATTTGTTCCAAAGTATTCAACATCTAGTCACAGTAGCCAAACCTTGATTAAGGATTTTTAGTAGAAAGTTTACATATTTAGTTAATTGTTTAATGTAAATAATGCTTTCAGAAAGGACTACTGGGACATGAAAACATTGAATAAACTAAGCAAGTCTGAATAGTCATAGTTTAGTAGAAAGAATAAGAGAGTTTAAAATGTCCTGCCAATGACAGGACAATAGGAAGAACACAAAAAGTTATAAAAACACAGAATCAAAAAACAATCTTTATACCTGGGAATAATAGGAAGATATATGAGATGATGGTTAAATTCCAAGCTCAGCCTCAAAATATGAATGGTATAGTTACTGAAAATAATAAATAATGAGGATAGAGGCTACAAAGAAGAAACTACAACAATAATGGCACATATGAAGAAGGTTCTTTCTGCCAAGCAATAGGCTTGCTGCCTGACATGCATAGAAGGCCAATATTATGGTACTGGCTTTTTTTTTTTCTTTTTGCAGCTTACATTATGTTTTATCATTCTTAGTAGATAAAAACTCCAAGTGATCACATACAATAAAGAATTAAGGTAACTCAATTTCTACTTGTCAATCTTTGCTATAATTATCTATTTCTAAACTAGTAGGTTTTTAAAAATTGATTTGGGGGTAGAAGTGTAATTTTGTTATATGAATATAGTTATGTAATGGTGAAGTCTGGAATTTCAGAGTAACCATCCTTTGAATAGTGTACACCGTACACATTAGGTGATTAGTTTCTTTTCCCTCATTCCCCTCCCGCCCTTTCACCTTTCCAGATCTTCAATGTTTATTATTACACTCTCTATGTCCATGTATACATGGAGTTGTGAGAACATGCAGTATTTGACTTTCTGCTTCTGAATTATTTCACTTAGACAATGACCTCCAGTTTCATTCCTGTTGCTGCCATACGTGTGTGCACAACAAGTGCAGGTATCTTTTTGATATGATGATTTATTTTCCTTTGGGTAGATGCTAAATAGTAATACTGCTGTATTGAAGGGTAGTTCTATTTTTATTTCTTCAAGAAATCTTCATACTACTTATCTATAGAGGTTGTACCAGTTTACATTCCCACCAACAGTGTATAAAGGTTCTCTTTATTCCACATCCTCATCCTGTTGGTTTTAGACTTTTTAATAATAGCCATTCTGACTGATATAAAAGGGTACCTCACTGTAGTTTTATACTATTTTTGGCCATTTGTAAGTCTTCTTTTGAAAAATGTCTGTTCATGTATTTGTCCACTTTTTAATTGGGCTGTTTTTTGATTGTTGAATTGTTTGAGTTCCTTATAGATTATGGATATTAGGCTTTCGTTAGATGCATAATTTGCAAATATTTTCTCCCATTCTGTAGATTGTCCTTTCACTCTGTTGGTTATTTCTTTAGCTGTGGCACCAGCTTTTAAGAAAAGAGAAAATTCTTTTGCAAGGGTGATCAGCAAGAAGATAGGAGGTAACATTAAAATCTCTCTCCTCAAGCTAAGGTTTAATGCAAGTTTCCAAGGCAGAGAGAAACTATGAGGGACATAGGAAAATGCAGCAAGATGTGATCTGATTGGATCATGCAAAAACGCAGTGCTAGGTTCTTGGCTTTTAAGTTCATATTGCAACAAAACAGGATATCCCTTGATTCTTAATTAGTCCCAGATCCACCATCCAAGTGCTTAGTTTCCACATGTGATTGACTATTCTAGCTGGCTCCAGGGTCATGAATCAAATATACTTTGGTTCATCTGGGCATGATCAGATTATGTGACTTGCAACCTGGTGGTCCTTTGTAACTAAAAAGCAATTCATCGTTTTGTTACTGATAAAGTTGAATCAGAGTGAACTGGTTCAGTTATAATTTGGCAGTAGCAGAAATTGTAAACTGGAAAAGGAGGCTGAAACACTAAGATGATAGTTACTTCAGATGCCTCAATTATTATATTGAATAATCTGGAATTTACTCTCTTGACAATGGGGAGTCACTTTCTTTTTTTTCTTTTTTTTGAGATGGAGTTTTGCTCTTGTTGCCCAGGCTGGAGTGCATTAGTGCCATCTTGGCTCACCACAACCTCTGCCTCCTGGGTTCAAGCGATTCTCCTGCCTCAGCCTCCCAAGTAGCTGGGATTACAGTCATGCACCACTATGCCTGGCTAATTTTGTATTTTTAGTAGAGACAGGGTTTATCCATGTTGGTCAGGCTGGTCTCAAACACCCAACCTCAGGTGATCTACTCGCCTCAGCCTCCCAAAGTGCTGGGATTACAGGCATGAGCCACCACCCCTCACTCACTTTCTTATTTGTGTGGCAGAGACTGATGACTGTCTTTCCTTGTCCAAGCCCCTCTTCTTCATTTAGCAACTGAATCCCCAAATATGGCTGCCCAGAATAAAAACTACATTTCCTGGTTTCCATTGTAACTGAGTGCCATCATATGACCATGTTACTCCTGATGAGAGAAAGCATAAGTTGTTTGTGCAAATTTCAGGAAGTGTTGTCAAAGAAAGTAGCCATGCCCTTTTTTGCCGTTCCCTCATTCTGGTAATGTGTAATATGGGCCAGAAACCTGGGTCTGGACTATTCATCTTGGACCAGCAGACAAAAGCTAAATTGTAGGGATGACGAAACAGTGACCTGGAAGTAGTCTATATCCCAGAGAAACTTATGGAATAGAAATATGAACTGCTTTAGCCACTACTGTGTTGGGTTTTGTGTCATTTGAAACTGAAACTAATACATAGGTTGTCTTCTTGTTTGTTTGGTTAAACCAAGGAATAACATAGTCTGGATTTGCATGTGTGTAGACCAGACTGGATAAAATGAGAAGCTTTTGAAAAAACATGTAAACAAATTATAACTGTCAATATACAATAAAAGATGTAACGAGGCTCTTAAAACAGACTGATGACAATAAAAAAATATGCTTGATACCTAGGATGAATAGTTACATGATTTTGACTCTAGGTGATTAGAAAAATACTGAAGTCTCTAAGTTTGTGAAAAAGATAAGTTTGTTTGTATATGTGTGTATAACCTGATTAGGGTGGCTATACAATGACTACAATTTTATTTATTTTAATCTGTTTTCTTGAAGATAAAAGAAAACAGCTAGATAATAGAAACCAGGAAGATGAGTAGAGGGATTCAGGCCAAGATGGCTGAATAGAAGCCCCTAGTGTGTACCGCTGTGACCGGAGAGCATAAACAGTAGCAAGTAAACAATAGCTCTTCAACTACCACATCCAGGTAGATACATTAGGATTCATTAGGGAAGCAACATGACCCATAGATAATGGAGAAGAAGGGGAGAGGACAACCACACACTGAGGAGTGGTGTGGAACCAGAAGAGGCCCCGCACCATGGGGAAACAGTGAATGTGTGTCCCCAGGACCCACGCTTCTGCCACAAACCTGAGCCGGGGGACTCAGGAGATCACCCATAACTTCCCACCAACCAGGGCCTCCAGACTGACACAGAGAGCTACACAGAGTCTGGGCAGAGCCACCACTAAAGAACACACAAACTCTCAGGAGCTTTGATCCCCATCCCCAGGCAATGGGGCACCAGTGGCTGCAACTCCCTGACAATAGGAGAGGTCAGGCTTCCTTTCACACCCTCAGGATAGGGACCAAATCCACAAGGAGGAGCAGCAGATCAACTGCAGGCCTGCCTTCACTGCACCTAGCCATACAAGGCCCATTGGCCTGAGAACCGAGCATGGCCACCCCAGCCCCACCTGAACTCTCAGGCTTGAGAGCAGCTCTGCCCCTCCCTGGGATGGACTCCCAGAGGTAGCAGGCAGGCTGCCATTTTTGCTCCTCTACAGTCCTTGCTCCTATCGCCCTCAGGCTTGTGAGAAAGCACAGTGATTAGGCGCTAATGTGGACCCCAGTACAGTGCAGCTGCCTTACTGAAAAGTGGCCAGACTGTTTTCCATGCAGGTTCCCATCCCTGCTCCTTCTCACTGGGTAGGACCTCCTGACCTGGGACCCGGACCACCCCCTACCTGAGCTCTCTGGCTGGTAGTACCTCTGTATTTCCCTGAACTGGAGCTCCCAGAAGTAGTGAGCAGGCCTGCCAACTTTGCAGCTGCACAGTCCCCACTCCTGCTGCCCTCAGCCTTGGGAGAGAGTGCAGTCATCAGGCCTAATGTGGGCTCCCAGCACAGCACAGCTGCTATACAGAAAAGCAGCCATGAAAGTCCCCTCTAGGGAAAGAACAGGGGCCTGGTTGCTACACTGGCTCCTATAGCACACTGTAGCACTATGTGGAGAGGAAACTCAGTCTTCCTTCTCTGTGTGCACCCACCTCTTACTCTTCACTAGGCAGGTCCCCTGTTGAGAATCACAGGTTGAGCAGCCGCCCAACCCCAGCTGAGCAGTCCCCTTGGAGTGGCTCTGTGTTTCCTGTAGTGGAGCTCCTAGAGGCAACCAGCAGCTCTTCTGCCACCACCACTGCAGCTGATCTGCCCATGCAGCCCTTGGACTGGGGAAGATACAAAAAGTCTGAGGGCTTTACTCTTGCTTCCAGCACACAGCAGTGTCATGTAGAGAGGAGCCCAGTCTCTCATCCCTGTGAGCCCTTGCCCTCCCGTTCTTCATCAAGCAGAGCCCCAGCACAATCCAGCAGTGCGACCACCCCACCCCTTGGCTGGACATTGCTATTAGCTGTGGCCATTAACTGTTTTTCTAAGGTGGAGTCCCAGAGGCAACGAAAAGCCCCTCGGCCATTGCCACTACAATGCTACTTCCCTTGCTACCCTGGTACAGGGAGAGGAACAAAGACCTTGAGTACTTTACTCACACCTCCAGCAAGCCACAGCCATCCCAATAAGAGGCCAGTCTGTCTCCCCCAGGAGCTCCATTGCTTGCCACCAGACAGAGGCCTCTGGCTTGCGCCCACAACGTGAATGCCCCACTCTGGGCCAATTGCAAATACTGATAACGGTCCTGCTTTTCTCCAAGGTGAAGCCCCAAGAGACAAGTGAAAGGCCCTCTGCCACAGCACTGCCAAGGTCCCTTCTCCTTCTGCCTCTAAACTGGGGAGGGGAACATAAAGCCTGAGTTAACCCCAGGGATGTAGTGGGCATCCCAGTAGTGTCAAGCTAAATCTGCAGCCATGACTGGAGAAGGAGAGGAGCCTGCACTTTCAGAGCACTCACAGGGAGGATGGCTGCAATTCTGAAAAAATACAGAGGAATCACGTAGCTGGGCAAGAGCCTACCTACAGGCCATATGTGGTTAAGCGCCATCTACTGGATTATAGCTCAAACTTCAACACCAAAAATACTTTGCTAATACAACCCACTGTGAAACCAAAGAAATAATTTAGCTACAAATAAAGACCATGCATAAACTGTTAAACTTGGGTGAAGAACATGAGCAGACACTTTTCAAAAGAAGACATACACACAACCAACACGCATATGACAATGTATTCAGTATCACTAATCATTAGAGAAATGCAAATTAAAATCACAATGAGATACCACCTTATCCCAATTAGAATGGCTACATTAAAAAGTCCAAAAATAACAGATGCTGGTGAGGTCGTGGAAAAATGGGAATGCTGATACACTACTGGTAGGAATGTAAATTAGTTCAGCCATTATAGAAAGCAGTGTAGCAATTCTCAAAGAACTTAAAACAGAGTTACCATTAGCCTCAGCAATCCTACTATTGGATACATATTCAACGGAATATAAATCATTCTACTATAAAGACACATGTAGGCATACATTCATTGTAGCAACATTCACAATAGGAAAAACATGGACTTAATCTAAATGCCCAGCAATGGTAGACTGAATAAAGAAAAGATGGTACATATACACTACAGAATACTATGCAGCCATCAAAAAGAATGAGTTCATGTCCTATGCAGTGGTATGGCTGGAGCTGGAGACCATTATCCTAAATAACCTACCACAGGAACAGAAAACAAAATACCACATGTTCTCACTTGTAAGTGGAAGCTTAACACAGAGAAGGCATGGACACAAAGAAGGACCTACTTGAGGGTAGAGAATGAGAGGAGGGAGAGGATCCAAAAACTAGCTATTAGATACTATGTTTATTACCTAGGTAAGGAAATAATCTGTACACAAAATCCCTGTAACATTCAATTTACCTATATAACAAACTTGCACATGTACACCTGAACCTAAAATAAAAGTTAAAAAAAAAAAAACAAATTAAAAATGCCTTGAATACAGTAGAACCAGCCATGTACCTTGGAAAGGTTTACCCAAGTCTACACATTGGGTAGGTAGAATAGCAGAGATATTTGTGCTCTCATGCTCTATGGTTCACTAAGTAATTTGTAGTGTAAGAGATAATTATCTGTTTTTTAATGATAAAATTACCACATTACCAAAGTAGCTTAGCTTCAGTCTTCTTCTAAATTAGGCTTATTCAACCTCAGCAACTGGGCCAAACAAATTTTTGTTGAGGAGAATTTTCTTTGTGTTTTAGGATATTTAGAAACACTTCTGGCCTCAGGCCAATAGCTGCCTAACACTTCTCCTCTCCTTCTTTCCTGTAGTTACAACAATAAAAAATATTTCTAGATGTTGTCAAATCTTCCTTGAGGGGCAAAAGTGTCACCTCTTCAGAACTACCAGTTCATAGATATGGTAAAAGAGGCTTTTTAATTTTATTGCATATTGACAAATGATAATTGTATATATTTATGGGATACAAAGTGCAGGAGGCTAAATGAAGTAGGAGGATCACCTGAGTCTGGGAGTTCCAGGCTGCAGTGAGCCATGACCACACAGTGCACTCTAGCTTGGGTGACAGAGTGAGACTCTGTCTCAAAAAAAAAAAAAAAAAAAAAGGAAAAGAAAAAAGAATCATAGCAATAATATGATACAAGTATGCAATGTAGAATCATTAAATCGAGCCAATTAACATATCCATCATCCATCATCTCAAATACTTATTTGTGTGTTTGTGTGTGCAATGAGAACATTTGACATTTATGAGCATGTTTCTGCTTTGTTTGGTTTGGTTTGTTTTTGTTATGCTAGTCTTTTGTTCTTGATTCTATAATGTAATACAGACATTCCCCAATTTGTGATGCTTTTACTTACAACTTTTCAAGTTTCCATTGGGATTATCAGGAGGTAACTCCATTGAAAGTTGAGAAGTAACTTTACTTATGATAGTTTAACTTAGGATTTTTTGACTTACAACATTTTTGACTTATGAGGGGCTTATCATGACACAACCCCATCATAAGTTGAGGAGCATCTGTATTACCCAAACTCAAACCTGATACTCCTTTGTAAAACAGGAATAGCAATTTGACAGTTCATCTCTATCTGCATTATGTCTAACAATGATAGTCAACAGGAGAGTTTTCCTGATTCCACTTGCAGGAAGTGCAGCAGGGGTGTGGCTGGTCTGTTTAGTCACCCTGCTGCTCAAACCCCTTGAGAGAGGGGAAGCATGCAGACAGGCAGGTGCAGAGTCTTGGGAAGTAATTTGGGCTCCAGCTCCATTGTAGTGTCTAGGGGTGGGTTCCTGCAACCTCAGTGTTACAGAGCTCCTTTAGCTCTGCCATCCACAGATGGCTTGAATGTTAATCAACTCAATGGACTTTCTGCCTGTTTTGCGAAGGCAGAGGGCCAGTGTGACAGCTTTCTGTAACCAGAGATCTTGTCCAGCATCCAAAAAAAAAATGGGTCACTCATTGACTCCAAGGATGAATGTCAGGTTTTATTGAGTGGTGGAGGTGGCTGTCAGTGGGATGGACAGGGAACTGGAGATAGGGGATGGAGTGAGTAGGTGATCGTCCCTACTCACTTGGGCTGTCCCACAAAGAGAATCTTCCCTGACCACCCCAGCCATACTCCTCTGGGTGTTCAGATGTTCCTCTTCTTTTCCTTTTCTCTGCCACATCGTTCTGCCCTGTGTCTGATGGTCTACTGGCTTGCTGGTCCGCTCTGGAGCTTGGGGTTCAGAGTTTATATGGGTGCAGGATAGGGGATGTGGTGTGCTAAAAGGCAACTTTTGGGCACAAAAACAGGAATGCCTGTTCTCATTTAGGGCCACGAATATCCAGGCTCGAGGGCAGGGCCTTTGCCAGAGAACAGCCCTCTTCTACCCAGTATTTCCCTGGCTCCTATTCATATCAATAGGGACAGCAGAAATGATGTATACAAAACCCACAGTATGCCCTTAATAAAGATGAGCTATAATCATTATTTTTCCTAAACAAAGAAAAAGTAAACAAAAGTATTATTTATTCTCTTCTTCATTTGTGCTGAAATTTTTTAGGTATTTCGTTATTTATTTCTAAGACCTTCTTTTGACTGCTGAATTCCCCACAGTCTGGTTATAGATTGCGACCTCCTATGGGAAAGAAGTAAGATTATTTAAAATCTTTTCCACACAGATCTATATAGCATCATACACACATAGGCTTCTTCGTCACATCAGCTACATTGATAGCAAGGGATGTCAGTCTACTTTTCATCTCTTTTCAATAACATCCGCCACAGTATGCATGATACATTGTTCCTTTTTATAACTATTTTTTTGTACTAAAATGGAATTCTGTAGATTCAAAGCAATATAGAAATCCCAAGTTTCACACAAAAAGTGTGATTAGGGGCCCAACTGTGCTTCTCCTTAGTTCTAACTTTGAGTTAAGACTGGGATTATTGTTATATGTTTATGAAGTACTCAGCATCCTTTGCTCAAAGTAATTATTGGTTTCTTCACTTATAGCTAAAGTTGATATAGGGAATACACTCCACAAAAAAATCACTCACAAGAGGCAGGATTTCTCTAGGGAATTTTGAAAGTATCTTCACTGCCAAGTTCCAAAGAGTCTATCATGATTATCTTACACTGACAATACCAAAGACATTGGCAATAGGAAAGACAATGCCTGCTGTCTTGCAGTTACTATAGAAAGGTCTCTAACCATGTTTCATAAGGGTTATAGTCATTCATTGAAAAACATTTTCTCCCACATAGGTATGCATAGAATTCTATCCCTCCAAGAATTTTGTTTAAAGAATTTTGCTCAGGAGGAATGAAATGTCTTTTTCTGTCAAGGTAGGAAATATTTGCGCACTGGTTTTATTCATGGCTAACAGAGTACCTAATGCAAGAGAGCTGCCTTGCTAGGCAACTTCCTCTGAAAAAGGGAGAGAGAGAGAGACAGAGAGAGAGAGAGAGAGAGAGAGAGAGAGAGAGGCTTGTTTCTGCACAGATAATCTCTATCAGCCAGCGCTGCAGCATGGAGAATCGCAATGTGCTGACATCATGACCTTTCCTGTGCAACACAGCTTCCTTATATAGTGACAATTGCATTCTGGCAGCAGTTAAATCTAGATTCGGTGATGCAACAAGACATAGTTCAGCAGTCATTTATGAATTTTATATACAAACTCATGCACGAGATTAGTTCCAAGTGAGGAGAAAAAGAAAGTGGATATTTTTATTTAGAGCATTTCTCTGTCTGTCTAAAAGAATTCTGTTAAAAGAAAATAAAATCATGTTTGCCTTGCTATTGCCCATACTCCTCCTTTTATAACAAATATATTTAATGTTTGACCTTAAGCTCTTTCTACCAAGTATCCACCTTAGCACACTTCTGAGTGATTTAAAAGAGAATCTTAAGCAAGTTGTAACATTTCTTCGTGTACAGCAATTTTAAAACCTTCACTGAATCAATAATTTAGCTAAAGACAAGCTATGGTTATATAAACAGCTTTAGTGAAACACCGATAGAATCCCTCAAAAAAAAAGGTTGTCACATAAATATAGACCTAGTTACATTTGAATTTCAGATAACAAAAGATTTCAATTTTTAGTATAGAGATGCCCCAAATATTGAGTGGAAAAGATTAAAAATATTTTTAATTCTAAATTCAAATTTAACTATGTTTCTTGTAGTTTTTGTTTGCTAAAATTGTCGCTTACATTCAATGGAATGCAAGAGACAGATAAATATCTCAAAATGTTGCTAGCATAATGTCAGTGTTGCTATATTCAAACATCTGAAATTATTTTCCTATTTTTTTTCCAGCTCCATAATATAAAATATTTAGAAAAAAATAAAAAGAGATGCTTCACTCAGCAGGCAGTCACCTTGTGAAATTCACTGTCACCATAGGTCACTGGGCTGAATAATTTTATGACCAATAATAACATTTGTCTGAATGCATGCTGAGAAAAGGTAATCAAATCTCACACTTTAGGGAGTAAGTTGCTCATTGCAGAAATTGGGAGAGAATGACTTCCTGCACAATTGGTTAGGGGTATTATAAGGGTTATGGTCATTGTCAGAGAGGTTGTTTGCCTCCATGGATTAGTACAGAGGCTGACAAATCAATCCATGTGGTCCTACAAGTGGATGCAAAATTCACTAATAGTAAGGAGGATGATCATGATGATAAAAACATCATGCACAGTCTTAATTAAAAGAGGTAACTCGTGTATCTATGGGGAGAAATGGTTAATTTGAGATTGTTTTATATGATACAATCTAAATAAATATATTAATTTATGAAGTCTGCTTTTCCCTTCTGGGCCAGGATTACAGGAGTTAGAAAGAATGGAAACAGTTCAATAGCCCTCCTCTTCTGCACAGGACTGCTGCCTTTATAGTCACATTGTCTACACAAGTTATCTCAGTTTTACAGAATCAAATGGAAAAATGTTATAATCCAATTTTAAGTCATATAAAGGAAGTGATTTCACAAAATTATCAGAAAGGAAAGCTTGCCTATTCTTTCAGCTATCAAACACCTCCTTTTCCTCTCTTTCTTATGAATCTAGATTTGCCATGCTTTCTCTCTTTCGCTCTCTCATTGTTTTGCTGTAAATAAATGCTATGATAAATGAATTCATTGCAAAGTGAAATCAGCTCTATTGAATAAACTTTCATAAGGGAAGTCCTGGGCAAAGGGGAAAACAGGGAAGAGGCAACCATTTAGCCAAAGCAATGAATGCCTAATGGTAGAATTTCCAAAGCAGTAGGGGAAATTCCTTAGTGTCTTTCAAATCATTTCATGTATAGTTCACTTACTAGGAGAACTTACTAGGAGATGTCCTACTCACCTCTGTAATTCTGAGAGGTCATAACTAAGCCAAATTAAGAAAAAACAAATTGCTGACTTTTGATTTTTATTTTTGTTACCAATTAACATTTATCATTGAGTTATAACTCAATATCAGTACATCATTTGAATTGCAGGATGGTTCTTAGAGTCAATTATTGCATTTAAGGAGAAATGATCTTTAAGGAAAATAGTAATTAGTAGGATTATAATATACTTTCTTTAAACTCCCAGAGATGAACATAATCCATAACAAAAACTTGAAGAAAAAAGAAAACATGCATTTAAATAAATAAAATGAACACCTCTAGATGCAATTAAATAATTATTGATTCCATCAAAATAATACTATACTTATTACTCTGAGATATATCTAGTTATTTATATATTAACTACTTTAGTTACCAGAAACACGCTCAGATAAAAATGCAGTGTGTAACTAAAATCTGAAATAAAATAGATAATCAAGGAAAGAGTTCATTATAAAGAAGTAAATAATTTACTATTTCTGAGATGAAACTTAACCTTTAAAACTAGGGACATAATTGATATAATCAAAGAAATTGAAACCACAGTTAAATATCTCAATGAGTTGTTTTGCATTATTTGTGGTTGAGACAAAGATAAATATTTGGAATAACAATGAAGAGTTTGCTATTAAATTTTATATGTATGGTACCAAAGTATAAGATGTTTAAATGCAAGTTGATAATAGTAATATTTTTAGCAAAGATGACTGACCTGATTTTTTGTTCATGTTTCAGTGTTACACTTTCAATGCCCTAATCCAATATGTCCACTCAGTCTCTCAATGTAGTTTCTCTCTCAGCCATTGAATCAATTACACCTATATATCTCATTTGCCAATACCTTAAGTCTGGAGTAAAAATTTTATACTGATGGATTTCCGTGAAAGCAACCATCTCTTTTATATAGTAGAGTTGTTTCTTGTCTTTCTACTTTTAAATAAATCATTTTGAAACAACCCAGATGTTTGGAATCACATACCCAAATACTTAATTAGTTTTCTGTTTTAGGAACAAAAGTAGATTCTTCCTGGAACTATCTCCTCATGATAACAATCAATATTGAATTGGAAAATGATGAGTAAATAAGCCTGTATTTAAAAAACATACATGCACACGCACACACACACACACACACACACACACACACACACACACACACACATTTCATTATCAGGTTAATGACAGTGGATTCCTTGTAAAGTATAAATTTCTGTCTAAAAGTTGCTTTGTTTACATTAAGTAAATGCACAGACACTACAATATATTTTAAGCGTATATCAGATTACATCAAATAGTTTTAATTCAAAAACCTTTTTATTTCTTTAGTTTTCATTTCCCTTTAGGTTGTAGTTGGCAAAATTTCATCTTGGTGAAAAATTGGAGGCAACTTGGATTTTGCTTTCAGAGGCTGCATAATTTTTTACTGAAGTAAACAAGCCTAATTTTGGAAGCATATATTATGATCACTAAAGTGCTCCATTTGTAGCTATAATATAAAATATCTACAGAGAGTAGATTTTGTTTAGTGTCTACAAGTACTTCATTTTATAGATATTTCCCAACCAACACACACAAACATACTTCAACCTTATGGCTGGCAACAGTATATTGCCATCTGTGTGTTTGTATTTTAAGCAGAACATACTATGAAAATGTAGTAAAAATATACAACAGAAAAAGAAAACTGAAGCCAGTTTTAAGTAGACTATTTCTTGGCTTGAAATAGCAAGCCAAACATTATCATCTGTGCTTTTCCAAAATAATATTGTTAACTAAATATAAATGAATATTCACTTTTTAGAAAGAACAAATAGAAATAAATCAAATAACTGGAATGATTTGTTTCCTTAGGAAAAGATCATCTTTAACAAATATACTAATATACTGTCCCTAATATTTTCTTCTTTCCTTTAAATTATTTTAATTATAGCTACTATCTGTGTATGATTTTAAAAATCTTTATTGGATGGATGTAAGGATTATTCTGCACTTTGCAGTTATGTTCACTATTTATAGATTCTCTACCATTATTTCTAAGATTAAGTTCCAGAAACTAGTATTTTTTTCCTGCTTCAAACCAAGAATGAGAATGTTTAATATTAGTAACTCAGTTAGTATCAAATATTTTCTATATTTTTTGAAGATTATTTTGTCAATAGCCACTACTAAAGTTCTGCATAGAAATGGAAATATTTAGTAAGTTATGTACACATTTTTGTATATTTTATATATCTAGGTCATTAGAGTAATCACAAAATTTGACTGAGGTTTTCATTTTTTTCTAGATATCTAATGTATTAAAATTCTCAGTTCAGATTTTTATGACACATTTGAGAAAAATGATTTTTTGAAACTTTAGCTGTATTTATTCTGTGTGTAGTATAATGTCTCCCAATAATATGTATATCTTACTTTATATATTTTCATTAATTCAGAAAATCAGCCGACAAAAGATGGCCATAAGTAGCACCGACACGTCTACAGTGCTTTTAGAAGATGATAAAATTTGGAACATATACCAAAGAACAACCAATGACTCACAGGTGAAATACAATAAACCCCTGTTGTGCTGGTTTCAAATGCAACAAACAATCAAACAAAATGCACATTCAAAATCAGGTTTAGAAGATATAGTAGCAGCAACTGGAATTTACCTTCCACTTGAACAACCGAAAAAAAAAAGCAAAAAATATAAAACAGTTTTGAACAATAACTCCTGAGAAGGAGAAAACAAACTGAGTTCTATGATTACCCCAGCTTAGCTTCTTAAAAGAATTTCCATGCTAAGCAGCAGGGAAGTAGAACCCAGGTGGAAACAGTAGACTGAATGAATTAAGAAAGCAGAGTTGAGATTTGGAGGAAACAAGGTGACTTGAGTTTGCAGAGAACCAGAGAGAAGAGCACTGCACAAATATGTAAATATGGCTATAGAGGGTTCCCCTTGAGTTTTCAAGTGAGTACTATTCAGTGCATATTGTGTAACTAAACTGCCAGAGCCCATGAAACAATCTGAAAGGATTAGAGGACACAGTTACCAGCAATTACATAAAATCAGGAATAGTGTCTTTTCCTACTAACTGATTGGGAAACATGATTCACAAGGCATTGAAGACAGTACTCCAAAACATTTTGTCTCAGTATTAGAGATTACCCTTAGACTAAGCACTGCTGTAGTCTTATTAAACAAAGTTTAAAAGCAGACCCAAAATGAGCAAACATGATTTTAAGTAACTTAACTATGACCCAGAACAATGCTAAAGAATATTAACAGGAACACAAAAACATTGAAGCATACAAAAATATCCATCACCTAAGAAGGTAAAATTTACAACATATTTACAAATATAACTTACAGTCAAATATTGCCAAACATGTAAAGAAGCAGGAAAATACAAACCATAATTAGGAAACAAATCAGTCATAATCAACTTAGAACTGACACAGATGGTAGAATTAATAGGCAAGGGTATTAAAACAGTCATTATGAACTCCATATGTTCAGATAATTAAGAATGGAAGATTTAAAAGGATAGAAGTCAAACTTCTAGAGAGAAAAACTGCAATGTCTGAACTGAAAATACACTGGACAAGACTGATGCCAGATTAGACATGGAGAAATAAAGGGATATGAAATTGAATACTTAACAATAGAAATTATTGGCATGGTGGCTAACACCTGTAATCCCAGCACTTTGAAAGGCCAAGGTGGGTAGATCACCTGAGGTCTGGAGTTCAAGACCAGCCTGGCCAACATGGTGAAATACCTACCAAAAATTAGCAGGGCATGGTGGCGGGCACCTGCAATCCCTGCTACTTGGGAAGTTGAGGCAAGAGAATGGCTTGAACCCTGGGGGCAGAGGTTGCAGTGAGCAGAGATAGCGCCATTGCACTCTGGCCTGGACAACAAGAGTGTAACGCCATCTCAAAAAAAAAAATAGAAAAGAAATTATCCAAACTACAACACAGAAAAAAAATAACAAAAATAGTGAAAAATGCATCAGTGAGGTGTAAGGCAATTTTAGCCAGCCTACTATTTAGCAATTGGGATACTAAGCAGGGAGGGGTTATGAAAAAATATTTTTGAAAAATTATTTTTCAATTGCAGAAAATATAAAGACAGAGATCCCAGAATCTCAACAAACCCCCATCACAAGAAGCATGAAAAAACAATCAAAAGAGGAAATGCAAAAAGTAGGTAGAGAACAAAAATACATGTTATCTGAATAGGAAAAAAGATAAGGATGACAGTAGATATCTCAAGGGAAACAATGTAAATGAAAACAGTAAGCAGTAACACAATGGAAAAAGAAATCTGAAAATCCCTAAATATGTGGAAACAAACAAAAAGCACTTTAAAATAACAAATTGGTAAAATATTAAATTTTTTTAAATTATGGAGTATTTTTAACTGAATGGTAATAAAAAATTCACCAAAATTGTGGGATGTTACTAAAGTAGCTTATAGGTGGACATTTATACCTTCAAAGCTTATATTAGAAAATTTAAAAACTCAGTTCAATGAATCAGTTTTCCTCATTAAGAAACAAACAGACTAAAAAGAAGGAAAATAAATTTGTAATAAAAAAGGGAAAATAAAGCTCAGAACACAAATCAGTGAAATAGAAAACAGAAAAATGGGGGAAAAATCAATGAAATCAAAGCTGTTTGGTGGGGAAATCAAATTCATAAACTTCTAGTCAGGTTAACCTTAAAAAAAGAGAGAAAATAGGCAAATTATCAACAAAAGAACTAAGAGATTCTTATATAGGGATGACGCAGCCATTAAAAGAAAGATAAAATACTGACAACAATTCTATAAACTCACATTAATAGGACAAATCTTTGAAAGATAAGCTACTAAAACTCATTCAAGAAGAAATACGTTGCCTAAGTAGTTCTTTAACTGTTGAAGAATTTAAATGCATAGTTAAAATACCTTTCTACAAAGAAAACGTCATGTTCAGAAGGTGTCACCTGAAATTCTACCAAATATTTTAAGAAGAAATATTAATTCTACCCCAACTACCCTCCTACCCTGCTAGTGGGAATGTAAAATGTTATAAACACTGTGGAAAACAGTCTGAGTCATTTTTCAAGAATTACTATATGATCCAACCATTCTACTCACAGTCATTCCAATATATTTCTCTTTATTCAAGAGAAATTAAAGCAAATATTCACACCAAAACTGGTACACAAATGTTCACAGCGGCTTTATTTGCAACAGCCCCAAAATGAAACAATCTGAGTCTCCAACAATATGTGAATGGGATAAACAAGTTGTATTTATCTGTCAGTGGAATACTATTTAACAATAAAATGAACTGTTGAAATATCAGCATACATGGATAATCTCAAAATAATTATACGAAATAAATTAGACAGAAAACGGTATATAATGTTTGATTCTGTTTATAGAAAGATCTGGAAGATGCAAACTAAGGTATTATGACAGAGAGCCTACCTGGGGAATGAGCACAGGCTAGGATTGGCCATGGGTAGGAGGGAGGAATTGCAAAGGGGCAATAGAAAATTCGGGGGGATTATGGATGTGCTTATCCATCTTGATGGATGCGAGGTATTCACAGTTGTATGCTTATATTAAAATAAGTTGTACACTCTAGTGCACTTTAAGCACTTTTTTCAACATCAATTATACCTGTTAAATATAATAGAGATGTTAAAAAAAATCAGATTTACATGAAAAGAGCTTATGAGTATCCTAATCTCTCTATCCTTAACCCAGATCCTCAAGACTCATATTTAGCATAGTATTAATTTATTCAAAATATTTTTTCCCTAAACATGATTACCTGTTTCTAAGTTTTATAAAGATTAAATGCAACAGATTAAAGGTCCTTTGGTTTTTTCATAATTAGGTAGGGTAGTAGAAGATGTAAAAAAGAGTAGTTGATATTGATAGATAAAGACCTGTAACATGGGTAAATGTACCTATACTATGTACTGAAGTAAAACATAGCTGCATGCATCCATATAAACTGCCTTGAGTCGTGCAGTCTCTATTCTTGTAAAGCATTAGCTTTGCTCCCATTTACTGAAGACTGACCTAATTACTTTCTATGCATTCTCTCATGAAATGCTTATAGCAAACCTATGAATTAGTACATTTACTGAGACTGAGCAACATATGAAGATCACATAGCACTAAGTAACTGAGAGAAGATTTGAACCCAGTTTATTATGAAGCCAGAGTCATCTCCTAACTACTACATTCTCCTCCCTTTCAGAATAAATGCAGTGTTACTGTCCTGTATTCACCTTCGATATATACACAAAACAGAATATTTCGAGAATCAATTACTTTTCTTTTAAGAAACATAAAAATAATGACTCAAAACTATAGCTATGTGTCAGTGTTTCTGAAAATAAAATGAGATCGTTATTATCATATAAAGATGGAATAAAGACAGATGAAAAACAACAGTTTAGCCTTAATAATTTCATTAGGACAAATCTGTGGAGAGATGAAAGGAACAGATCACTAACAGATTGCTAGCGAAATGGAGAGTGTATTGAAGTTGAATGTGATAACACTTACAGAAATGAAAGTTGAAATGCTTTAGAGAAACAAACAAAAAGCAATATTTTCTATCTGTCTGAGACAGCACGTCAGGAAAAGGGAAACTGTATATTTTGTCAATTCTGTTGAGTCATTGATCTCTTTTGTATGCTGAGTCTAATGAGGCAGGTAGGGAAAATGCATAATGGTTCTTACACTTGTGCTTTGCTAGGTTCAGATTATTATGCAGAACTAAATTGTGTTTCACAAAAGAAGGCGTATTTAAATTGGTACATTCTTTATTACAATCTAAATAAAAAATATAACTTATAAGAATTATGAAAAAGGAGCTGTTACAATAGCTAACTCTGAGCTGCTTCTAAAGCCTTACTGCAAGTTATTACAGCTAAACCAGTACAAAAGAAAACAAACAAAAAATCCCCCAAACATCTATTTCACCAGTACTGTTTCTGTAACACTGAACTTCTCTGCATTTTGAGGATTGTTCCCAGTTCTTTCATCCAGAATAAAACTTCTGCCAATGGGAGGTCATTCTTTATGTTTGACATCAGTCCTTCTTTTTAAAAGCATTAGACTACAGCAGAATTAATTGAATTCAAATCAATTAATGCAAAAATAGAATAGCAACACACATACACACCTTTGAAA
This sequence comes from Cheracebus regulus, assembly GCA_963574635.1. Classification (NCBI taxonomy): domain Eukaryota; kingdom Metazoa; phylum Chordata; class Mammalia; order Primates; family Pitheciidae; genus Cheracebus; species Cheracebus regulus. The sequence goes on from CAUYQU010007396.1 coordinate 77,265, forward strand.
TACAAACCAGCTTTTTAGTTACATCTAAAGAGAATTTTAATGTAATATTTAATGTATATTTTACCAAATATAATTAGCAGCTTTTTACCGTTTTAACTGAAGTTCCCAACACATTGCTAAGCATTTAAGTGCTCAATTTAAAAAATAGATTTGTAAAATATGAGGCATCTGCAAAGCATGGAAAATTAATAAGAAAGTTACCCATTACACATAATACTATCATTCAACCAGAATTGGTGTATATCTTTATAATCCTTCATGTTGTATATAGAAATGTTTTTAATAATATACAAGTAGTTTATATTTTTGCCTCTATTAACCATGCAGAATTGGAAGAATTTCCACTATCCTTAAATATTCTCTGGATACAATTTGGTAGTGAACATATGCTATAGCCAAATTTTCCTGTTACACATATAAACATTAGTTCATGTAGGTGTTCATTTTCCCTATGTAATTCTGTTTCCTAATATAGCTATTGTTAATAGTTTGAATACCTTTAAAATTCTAGATAAATACATTTTAATTTTAAACAATTTAATTAATTTACTCTCCCAGGAAATGTCCTTGCTATATACAATTTTACTCTCTCTCTCTCCCTCTTCTCTCTCTCATATATATACACACACACACACTCAAATCTCTATGAGTATTAAATTCTTCTACAGTAATTTTTTATTTAAAATTACAACAACAACAGATGTTCCTCTTCATATTGTCAATTATTTCCAATTTTTTATTGTGATAAAATGCACATAACATAAAATTTACTATCTTAATCCTTTTTAAAATATACACTTTAGTGGTATTAAATGCATTCACAGCATTTTTCAACTTCCATTAACATCCATCTCTCTAACTCTTCTCATCTTATAAAATTGAAATTCTATACTCATTAAACAAAAGTCCCCATTTCTCCCTAGCTCCAGGCCCTGACAACAACTATTCAACTGTCTATCTCTATGCTTTTGATTTCTCTAAGTATGTCACATACAGTATTTTTTTTTTTTTTTTGATACAGGGTCTTGCTCTGTTGCCCAGACTGAAGGGCAGTGATGCAATCATGGCTCACTGCAGCCTTGAACTCCTGAGCTGAAGTGATCCTCCCATCTCAGCCTCCCAAGTAGCTGGGACTACAGGGCATGCACTACCACACTTGGCTAATTTTTTACTTTTTGTAAAGAAAGAGTCTGGCTATGTTACCCAGGCTGGTCTCAAACTCCTGGGCTCAAGCAGTCCTCCCACCTTGGCCTCCCAAAGTGCTGGAATTGCATGCAAGAGCCACTGTGCCCCAGAAAGTATTTATCTTTCTGTGACTGTCTTATTTCACTCAGCATGTCTTCAACGTTCATGTATGTTGTAGCATATGCCAGGATCCCCTTTCTTTTTAAGACTGAATAATATTCCAATGTAGGGATATAGCATATTTTGCTTATCCATTCATCTGTTGATGGACAACTGAGTTGCTTTGTTTTAGCTATTGTGGATAATGCTGTTATAAACATGAGTGTACATTAATGTCTTTTTGAGCTGCTGATTTCACTTTTTTTGGGTACATACTAAGAGGTGAAATTGTTGGATTATATGGCAATTAAATGTTTAATTTCTTTAATTTTTTCTATTTAATTAATACATAATAAGTCACATATTTATGGTGGAAATTTGAGTGTTTGTTACATGTAAAGAGTGTGTGTGTAATGATCAATTCAAAGTAATAGAGATGTACATCACCAAAAGTGTTTATCAGTTTCATACTGGTATCATCTTCTAGTTACTCTAAATTAATTAATATTGCTAATAAATATAGTCACTGTAGTTTTCTCTAAAACATTAAAATTCATTTCTTCTACGTAGTGTATGTTTGCACCCATAACCAACTTCTCTTCATCTCCCTGCTCTGCTCCCACTCACCATTCCCAGATTCTGGTATCTATCAGTCCAAGATATCAAGATTTTTAGCTCTCATGGTATTCATCTTTATGTGCCTGGCTTTTTTCACTTAATATAATAACCTCCATTTCCAACCACGTTGCTGCAAATAACATGATTTCATTTTTTCTTTTTTTTTTTTCTTTTTTTTTCTTTTGAAACCGAATCTTGCTCTGTCGCCAGGCTGGAGTGCAGTGGCACAGTCTCAGCTCACTGCAACCTCCGCCTCCTGGGTTCAAGCGATTCTTCCGCCTCAGCCTCCCGAGTAGCTGGGACCACAGGCACGTGCCACCATGCCCGGCTATTTTTTGCATTTTTAGTAGAGACCGGGTTTCACCCTGTTGGCCAGGATGGTCTCGATCTCTTGACCTTGTGATCCACCCGCCTCGGCCTCCCAAAGTGCTGGGATTACAGGCGTGAGCCACTGTGCCCGGCCGATTTCATTATTTTTATGGCCAAATTTCATATGACCAGTATTTCAGTGTGCATATATACCATGTTTTCTTTATTGATTCATCCATGGATGGGCACTTAGGTGGATTCTATATCTTTACTATTGTGAATAGTGCTGCTATGAACATAAGAATGCAGCTATTTTTTTGATATACTGATTTACTTTGGATAGATACCCAGTAGTAGGATTACTGGGTCATATAGTAGTTTTTAGTTTATTGAGAAATCTCCATTCCGTTTTTGATAGCAGCTGTACTTAGTTATATCCCCACCAAGAGTGTATAGGGATTACTTTTCTCTGCATCCTTGCCAGCATCAGTTGTTTCATTTTCTTTTTACAATAGCTGTTCTAACTGAGGTGAGATAATATCTCATTGTGGTTTTGATCTACATCCCACTAATGATTAGTGATGTTGAGCATTTTTGTTTATATTTTCGAAGAATAAAATTTATTTTATTGATTCTTTATATTGTTATTTTTATTTCTATTTCATTTAGTTCTGCTCTAATCTTTATTATTTCTTTTTTTTCTGCTAATTTTGTGTCAATTTGTTCTTGCTTTTTTAGTTCTCGGAAGTACATCATTCTATTAGGTGAAATGTTTTCATTTATTAACAAAATATAGTTTTATTACTATCAGCTTTCCTCTTAGGACTGCTTTGTCTATGGACCATGAGTTTTGGTATGTTGTCTTCTCATTTTCATTTATTTCAAGCATTTTTAGAGCTCCATCTTAAGTTTTCATCAAACCAATTGTTGTTCATGTGCATGTTGTTTAATTTATATTTATTTAAATATTTTCCTTAGTTCCTCTTGGTATTGATTTCCAGTTTTATTTGATTGTGATCAGAAAAGATACTTGATATGACTTTGAATTTTTAAAAATATTCTGAGATATGTTTTGTGATCTAACATTTCATCAATACTGGAGAAGGTTTTATTTGCTGATGAGACCAATGTGTATTCTGTATCTGTCAGATTATATGTTCTGTAAATGTCTTTTACTCACTTTAAGTCTAATGTTTCTTTATTTTCTGTCTAGGCAGATTTTTACTAGATCTAGTAAAATTTGCTTTATGAACCTGGTGTTAATATGTTGGGTGCATATATATTTATAATTGTTATATTCTCTTACTGGATTGATTTCATTATCATAGGAAATGAACTTCTCTGTCCTTTAACATTATTTTTATCTGATGTAAGTGTTGCTACTCCTGTTCACTTTTGGTTTCCACTTGCATGAAATAGTGTTTTTCATATCTTTACTTTCAATCTACATGTGTCTTTATAGATAAAATGCATTTCTTCTAGGCAGCATATAGTTAAATCATGTTTTTCATTTTTAAAAAAATCCATTTAGCCAGGATATATCTTTAATGGAAAATTTTAATCAATTTACAATCCGGGTCTTTATTGATATATGAAGTTTTGCTCTGTCATATTGTTTATTGTTTTCTGGGTTTTTTTTGCATAGTCTTTATTCCTTTTTCCCTTATTGATTGTCTTTGTGGTATGCTGATTTTCCGTGGTCATACAATTTGAGTCTTTTCTCTTCCTCATTTGTGTTTTTGCTTACCTGTAAGTTTTATGTTTTCATGATGGTAACTGTTCTCTCATTTACAAGTTTAGGACTCCACTGAGGATTTCTTGTAAGGCAGGTCTAGTGATAATAAATTCCCTCAACATTTGCTTGTCTTTTAAGACTATTTCTCCTTCAGTTATAAAGAATAATTTTGCTGGATACAGCACCCTTGTCTGGCAGTTTTTTTTTTCAGCACTCTGCATATGTCCATCTATTCTCTCCTGGCCAGTAAGACGTCTGCTAAGAAGTCTGCTATTGGTCTGATGGGGGCTTTTTAATAGGTGACTAGATACTTTTATTTTTATTTTAGATATTTTTTATTTTTATTTATTTTATTTTATTTTTGTTCTGATGGGGTTATCTGAAAATATCTGTCTTCAAGCTCTAAGATTCTCTCTTCTGCTTAGTCTATTCTTGAAGCTTCCAAGTTTATTTTATATTTCATTCAAGGAATTCTTTACTTCCAGTTTTTCTATGTTTTCTATTTTTCTTCTGATATATATCTCCTTGGTAAATTTGTCATTCATATCTTTAAATGTTTTTCTGATTTTTTTGTGTGTTTTTTTTTGGTTCTGTTTAGAATTTCTCATATTTCACTGTGCTTTATAGTATTATAGTTTGTATTATTTTCTGGAATTTTGTGAATTTCTTTTTTTTCTTTTTCCTTGAGATGGAGTCTCACTCTGTTGCCCAGGCTGGAGTGCAATGGTGCAATATCAGCTCACTGAAACCTTCATCTCCCAGGTTCAAGCAATTCTCCTGCCTCAGCCTCCTGAGTAGCTGGGAGTACAGACACATGCTGCTATGCCCAGCTAATTTTTTGTATTTTGGTAGAGATGAGGTTTCACCATGTTGCCAAGTCTGGTCTCAAACTCCTGAGCTCAGGCAATTCCCCTGCCTCAGTCTCCCGAAGTGCTTAGATTACAGGCATGAGCCACTACACTGGCCCATGGATTTCTCTTTTATTAGAATCTGTTGCTGAGGAATTAATGTGTTCCCTTGGAAGTGTCATATTTCATTGCTTTTTACCTTATGTTGATATCTGTACATGTGGTCTAATAGTTACTTCTTCCAGTTTTTAAATTTGCTTTCATAGGAGAGAATTTTTTCCTAAAGATTTGTCAATGGTGTTGTTTAGATAGGGCCTTTTAGCTTAGATTATGTGTGCATGTATGTGCTAGTGTATGATTTTTTGGCTACAGAAATCACAATGTCAGTGGTATCTGTGATTTCCTCAGTGGCTTACTAAATGGTTACTAGTGGAGGCTCTGGTGAAGTTTTGCTGGGACAGGGATGCCAGGTAGGCCAGTCTTTGGGCCCCAGTGGTGGTATCACTGGACTGAGCAAGCCTGATGCCTGATCTTGAGCCCTGAGCCATGATATGTTGACATCAACGTTAGCAGAACCAGAAGGCCGAATTATTGGGCCATGAGGTGACTTGCTAAGATGACAGTAGTGGCAGCAGTGTTCAGGTGGGTGAGAATATTCTTGGAGCCCTGAGAAGCTGCAATGATGCGGGCAATGGTAGTAGCAGTGGTAGAAAAACCTTCTGGGTCCCACTTGTTGTGCACCAGTAATGGCAGTGGCTGTAGTGTGGCATACCACTGATAGCACCAGGCATGCAACTCTCTGGCTCTGTGGCAGGAGCGCCACGGCACTGCAGAGAGGGAGAGAGACATCTTGTCCTTCATGTGTGAGCTCAGGCACAGAGGCTACACCATCATTGGGTGTAGAGTTGCTACTCACGTATCTACAGAGCCTCCAGCTCTCCTTCCCCCTTCCTCTGGTAGCAGCAGCAGTGGCAGTTGTGTCTGCACTGGGGATATGGAGGGGCAGGAGAGGTCTCACTCTATATGATTGAGCCTGAGCATAGTAACTACAGCACCAGTGGAAAGATATCATATTCTCCACTTACAAGACCAAGCACAGAGTTGGCACCACTGCTGGAGGTAAGGTCACTTCTCACAGCCCCAGACAGGTAACTTTCAGGCTCTGGAAATCACATGCTTTGGATCTCTTTTTGCCAAGGGCTTCCTTTTTGGTATGCTGTGCTGTCATTTCCCTGGGGAGTAGTATTTCCTCTGGGCTAGAATACTGGGGACCCCACAGCACCTTTAGGTCCAGCCAGTGCTGTGAAGATATAGAAGCTGTGCTGTCCAGGGCAGGTTGCAGTCCCCTGATAGCTGTGCTTTCACAATGGCCTTGGCTACAGCCAAGGTATCAATTCAGGGAAGGTCAGGGGAGTAAGCAACACAACATGAGTTTCCTGTCTCTTGTAGTTCTCTCACAGTGGCTCCAAATCACTGCTCAGGTGTGTCAAGGATTTTGCAAGTAGAGGAGTTCTCCTGTGGTTTGGTGGGGATGTGGACTGCTGAAGATCTCTCACTTACCCCTTACCTAAAATACTGAGCCCTTCCAGACTCTTGGTTGATCTCAGCAAAGCTGGCTGCTTGTTTCTTTCTTCTGTGCCTCAGATGTTCCCTGTGACTTTCCTGTTAGACTCCAGTGTTCTTCCTAGATGTTCTATTTGAGATACAATTATCAATTCATAACATTTGTTATTTCTGGAAAGGGTATGTATCTGATGTCACTAGTCGGCCATCTTGAAACTGAATCTTGTTTAAGTTTTTTGAAAAACTGCCATACTGTTTTCCACAGTGGCTGTATCATTTTACATTCCTATCTAAAGTGTGAAGTGCTCCAATTGCATTGTATTCCTGCCAATACTTGCTATTTTCTGTGGCTTTTTACAGTAGTAATTCCAAAGGACCGTATCCGATGTCACTAATCAGCCATCTTGAACCTGAATCTTGCCTAAGTTTTGAAAAAACTGTCATACTGTTTTCCACAGTGGCTGTATCATTTTACATTCCCATCTAACGTGCAAAGTGCTCCAGTTGCATCATATTCTTGCCAATATTTGCTATTTCTGTGGTTTTTATAGTAGCAATTCCAAAGAGTGTGAAGTGGAATCTCTTTGGAGTTTTGATTTGCATTTTCATATTGATTAGTGATGATGAGTCTCCTTTTATGTGCTTATTGTTCATTTGTGTATCTTCTTTGAAGAAATGTATATTCAAGCATTTTGCACATTTTGAATCAGTTTATTTTGTTGTTTCTAAATTTTGAGATGTCTCCATATATTTTAGATAATAACCACTCATTAGATATATAATTTGCAAATACTGTATCCCATTCTTCGATATCTTTTTACTCTGTTGATATTGTCTTTTGATGCAGTTTTTAAAACAATTTTATTTCTATTTCAATTTGTTTTGTGTCATTTTGTTGCTTGTGTTTTTGCTGGCATATCCAATATAATTGTGCCATGAAGATTTTAATCTTGTATTTTTTTCTAAGATAGTTTTAGGTATTACATTTAAGTCTATTTTTGTTTTGAGTTTACATTTGTGTATTATGTTAGATGAGGGTCTAACTTTCTTCTTTTCATTGTGGATATTCATTTTTTCTAGTATCATTTGTTAAAAAGACTATCATTTCCCCTTTAAATTGTCTTAGAATATTTGCCCAAAATATTTTGACCACATATTCCAGGGCTTATTTAGAGATTCTTTTTGGTCTATATGTGTGGTTGTTAAACAAGTGCCACATTGTTTTTATGCCATAGTTTTGTAGTAAGTTTTGAAATAAAAAACTATTTAAGTCCTACAACCATATTATTCTGTTTGAAGATAATTTTGGCTATTGAGAACCACTGGAGAGTCCATATGAATTTTAGCCTAGAATTTTTAATTTCTACACAAAAAGTCATTATGATTTTGGATGCTTTCAATCTGTAGATCTCTTTGGGTAGTATTGACATTTTACAATATTAGTTTTCTAATTCATGAACACAGGATGTATTTATTTGTTTTCCCTTTTTTTTTTTCCAGCAATGTTTTGAAGTATCATCATATACGTCTTTCATCTTGATGGCTAAATCCTAAGTATTTTATACATTTGGATGCTATTGTAAACTAAATTGTTTAGGTAGTTTTCTTTTCAGATTTTTCATTGTTAGTTTATAGAAATGCAACTGATTTTTAAGTATTGACTTTGTATTGTGATTATCTTTTTAACTCTATTTATTAGTTCCAACAGATTTTTGCAAAATCTTTAGGACCTTTTTCACACACAATTATATCATCTGTAAACAGAGATCATTTTACTATTTCTTTTTAATTGAGAGATCTGTTATTTTTGTGGTTGCCTAACTGCTCTGCTTAGAACATCCAGTACTATGTTGAATTGAAGGGATAAAAGCAAATATCCTTGCCTTCTTCCTAATCTTAGTGGAAAATATTCCAGTATTTCAATGTTGAATATGATGTTCAATGTAAATTCTGCATATAAGAATGTTATTTTGTAGAAGTATTTTCCAGTTGTTGAATGTTTTTATGCTGAAAGGATTTGAATTTTGCCAAATGATTTTCCTGTATTAATTGAGATGATCATATAGTTTGTGTTCTTAGTTCTGTTAATATAGTATATTGCATTAATTGATTCTTATATGTTGAATCATTCTTGCATTTCAGGAAAAATCAGTCATGAAGTATAATCCATTTAATATGCTGCTGAATTTAGTTTGCTAGTAATTGGTTTAGAAGTTCTGTATCAGTATTATAAAGAAGATAATTCTATAGGTTTCTTATTTTGTGAGATATATCTTTGTATGACTTAGGTGTCAGGATTATTTTTGCCTCATGGAATGACTTATGAACTGTTCCCTCCTCTTCAATGTTTTGGAAATATTTGAGGATTGGTATGCTCAAATTACTTCTACCTTAAATGTTAAGGCTATCAGGTCCAAGCCTTTTTCCCTGTTGAAAGTTTTGATGTATTGTTTGTTGTCTTTTTTAACTGATTCAATCTCCATACTAATTATAGGTCTGTTCAGATTTTCTATTTCTTCATAATTTACTTTTGGTAGCTTTAGTATTTCTAAGAATTCGTCAGTTTCATCTAGATTATTAGATTTGTTAGTGTATAATTATTCATAATACCCTCTTATAATACGGTTTATTTCTGTATAATGCATAGTAATGTTCCACTTTCATTTCTTATTTTAGTAATTTTAGTCTGTTCCCTTTTTTAGTACATCTAGCTAAAAATTTGACAATTTTGTAAATTGTTTCAAGGAACCAACTTAGGGTTACATTTATTTTTTTCTGTTTTTCTATTCTCTAATTTATCTGTCTATGTTCAAATATTTATTATTTCTTTATTTTTGCTAGTTGTGGATTTAGTTTCTTATTCCTTTTTAGTATTTTAAGTTGCAAATTTAGGTTGTTACTTTCACATTTTTCTTATTTGGTTAATTGAAGGATTTATGATTATAAATTACCTCCATAGAACTGCTTTTATTGCACCCTATAACTTTTGGTAATGTTGTATTTTATTTTTCTTTCATCTCTAAGTATTTTCTAATTTTCCTTATAATTTCTTATTTGATCTATTCTTCAGTCCATTTGGTTATTTGATATTATGCTGTTTAATTTTCACAAATTTGTGACTTTATCGGTTTAGCTTCTGTTACCAATTTCTAACTTTATCTTTTGGTCAAAAAAGATACTTTGTATGCAGTCTCTCATTTTGCATCTGTTAAGACTTAATTTATGATCTCACACATAGTATAGCCTGGAAAATGTCTCATGTGCCCTGCTGTTGCTAAATAGAGTTTTCAGTATATTTATATTTGCTTTAGTTGATCTCCTGTATAATGTGTTTTAATCCTCTACGTGCTTATCTCATGCCTGGCTATTCTGTGCATTATAGAAAGTAATGCACTGAAGTTTCTATTATTGCATATCTATTTTGCCCTTTAATTCTGTTTATTTTACTTTATATATTTTTATAACTTGTTATTAGGTGACTAAATATTTATAATTGTTACATATTCTTGCTACATTTGAAAGTATTATTAATAGATAATGTTCTTCATGGTTTCTCATAAACTTTTCCTATATAAAATTTATTTTGTTTGAGAGCATAGCCACTTCTACTCTCTTTCTTCTACTATTTTCATGGAATATCTTTCCATCATTTCATTTTCAATCTACTTATGTGTTTGGATTTAAAATGAGTCTCTTCTAGACAGCATATAGTTGACTTCTGTGTTTTCTTTGTTTTAAAGTTTTTTTCTTTTGATGTTGTTTAAGTTACTTATTTTTCCTTTGTTGCTTGTGCTTTTGGTGTCATATGTTTCTTTTATTTTCCTTATTGTTTTGTTTTGTTTTGTTTTGTTTTGTTTTGTTTTGTTTTGTTTTTTGAGATGGAGTTCTGCTCTGTCACCCAGGCTGGAGTGCAGTGACATGATCTCAGCTCACTGCAGTCCCTGCCTCCTGGGTTCAAATGATTCTCCAGCCTCAGCCTCCTGAGTACTTGTGATTACAGGTGTGCACCACAGTGCCCAACTAACTTTTTTTAAAAGCTATTTTTCTAATCTCTGTTCTTTGATTGAAGAGTTTAATGCATTTACATTTAAAGTAATTACTGATAAGTATGGCCTTACATCTGCCATTTTGCTATGTTCTTCCTATATTTGTTATAACCATTTTTACCTTTACATTCTGCATTGCTGTTTACGTTTATGTTGAGTTTTTGTGGTATAACATTTAAATTTCTTTCTCACTTCCTTTTGTGTATATTTTATAGCTCTTATCTTAATAATTCTTAAGATGTATTAGTTCATTCTCAAACTGCTAATAAAGATATACCTGAGACTGGGTAATTTATAAAGGAAAGTGGTTTAATTGACTCACAGTTCCACACTGCTGGGGAGGCCTCAGAAAAGTTACACTCAAGGTCGAAGCAGAAATAAACATGTCCTTCTTCACATGGTTGGCAGGAAAGAGAAGAATGAGAGCTGAGAGAAGGGGGAAACCCCTTATAAAAGCATCAGGTCTCATGAGAACTTAATCACTATCATTAGAATAGTATAAAGGAGCTGCCCCCATGATTCAATTACCACGCACCAGGTTCCTCCCATGAAATGTGGGGATTATGGGAACTGCAATTCAAAGTGAGATTTGGCTGAGGACACAACCAAACCATATCATTCTGCCTCTGGCCCCACCCAAATTTCATGTTCTCACATTTCAAAATAAAATCATGCCTTCCCAACAGTCTCCCAAAGTCTTAACTCATTCCAGCCTTAACTCAAAAGTTCAAGTCCAAAGTCTCATCTGAGACAAAGCAAGCCCCTTCCACCTATGAACCCATAAAATCAAAAGCCAGTTAGTTACTTCCTAGATACAATAGAGGTACAGAAATTGGACAAATATACCCATTCCAAATGGGAGAATCTGGCCAGAAAGGAGGAGCAGACTCCATGTGAGTCCAAAATCTAATAAGTCATTCATTAAACCTTAAAGTTTCAAAATAATCTACTCTGACATACTGATGCAAAAGGCAGGGTCCTATGGGCTTAGGCAGCTCTGCCCCTGTAGCTCTGCTAGGTACAGTTCCCATCCAAGGTGCTTTCATGAGTTGATGCTGAGTGTCTGCAGATTTTCCAGGTGCATGATGCAAGCTGTCATTGGATCTACCATTCTGGGGTCATTAGGATGGTGGCCCTCTTCTTACAGCTCCACTTGAAAATGCCCCAGTGGGGACTCTTTGTGGAGCCTCTGACCCCAGATTTTCCTCCTGCGCTACCCTAGCGGAGAATCCATAAGGGTCTCACCCCTGAAGCAGACTTATGCCTGGACATCTAAGCATTTCCATACATTCTCTGACATCTAGATGGAAGTTTCCAAACCTCGGTTCATGACTTCTGTGCACCTGCAGGCTCAGTACCATGTGCAAGCTGTCTAGGATTGGGGCTTTCAGCCTCTGAAGCCATGATCTGAACTGTACCTTAGCTCCCTTTAGCCATAGCTGGAGTGGCTAGGATGCAGGGCACACAGTCCCTAGGCTGCACACAGCTGGGGCCCTGGGTTTGTCCCAGAAAACTATTTTTTCCATTGTCTTGGAGATTAGCATTTGGCTCTTTGTTACTTAAGAAAACTTCTATAGTAGGTTCAAATTTCTCCTTAGAAAATGACTTTTTCTTTTCTACTGCAATGTCAGGCTGCAAATTTTTCAAAATTTTATTCTCTGCTTCCTCTTGAACACTTTGCTCCTTAGAAATTTCTTCTACTGGATACCTTAAATCATCTCTCTCAATGTCAAAGTTCCACAGATCTCTAGGGCAGGGGCAAAATGCTGTCAGTCTCTTTGCATAACAAGAGTGAACTTCGGCCAGGTGCATTGGCTCACGTCTGTAATCCCAGTAATTTGGGAGGCTGAGGTGGATGCATCACCAGAGGTCTGAAGTTCGAGATCAGCCTGGTCAACATGGTGAAACCCCATCTCTACTAAAAATACAAAAAATTAGCTGAATGTGGTGGCAGGCACCTGTAATCCCAGCTACTTAGGAGGCTGAGGCAGGAGAATTGCTTGAACCCAGGGGGCAGAGGTTGCAGTGAGCCAAGATTGCACCATTGTACTCCAGCCTGGGCAATAAGAGTAAACCTCCATCTCAAAAAAACAAAAACAAAAACAAAAGAGTGACCTTCACCCCAGTTCCCAATAAATTTCTCATTTCTATCTGAGACCACCTCAGCCTGGACTTTATTGTCTATATCACTATCAGCATTTTGGTCAAAGCCATTCTACAATTCTCTAGAAAGTTACAAACTTTCCCACATCTTGTCTTAGCCTTCCAAGACTGTAGGAAGTTACAAACTTTCTCACATTTTCCTGTCTTTTTCTGAGTTCTCCAAACTGTTCCAACCTCTGCCTGTTACCGAATTCCAAAGTTGCTTCCACATTTTCATATATCTGTACAACAGCAACCTACGATGTGGTACCAATTTACTGTATTCATTTGTTCTCGCACTGCTAATAAAAACATACCTGAGACCGGGTAATTTATAAAGGAAAGAGATTTAAGTCACTCACAATTTAGCATTGCCTGGGAGCCCACAGAAATCTTACGATCATAGTGGAAGGTAAAGGGGAAGCAAGACATGTCTTCACATGGCCAGAAGAGGAGGAAGACAGCTTTCCTGTATACCAACAACAGCCAAGCTGAGAGCCAAATCAGAAAAACAATTGTGTTCACAACTGCCACAATAAGAATAAAATACCTAGAAATACAGCTAACTAGGGAGATGAAAGTTCTATACAATGAGAATTACAAAACACTGCTTACAGAAACCAAAGATGACACAAACAAATGGGAAAAACATATACCATCTTCATGAATGGTGTATTAGTCCATTTTCAAACTGCTATGAAAATACTACTTGAGACTTGATCATTTATAAATAAAAGGAGTTTAATTGACTCACAGTTCTGCATATAACTGAATGCTTTCAGGAACAACTAGGTCAAATCTTGAATGCTTTGCTGCTTAGAAATTTCTTCCATCAGATACCCTAAATCATCTCTCTCAAGTTCGAAATTCCACAGATGTCTAGGACTGAGGCAAAATGCCACCAGTCTCTTCGTTAAGTCATAGCATGAGTGACCGTTCTTCCAGTTTCCAACAAGTTCCTCTTCTCCATCTGAGGTCACCTCAGCCTGGACTTCATTGTCCATATCACTATCAGCATTTTGGTCAAAATCATTCAACAAATCTCTAGGAGGTCTCAGACTTTTCCACATCTTTCTGTCTTCTTCTTAGCCCTTCAAATTGTTCCAACTTCTGCCTGTTACCCAGTTCCAAAGTTGCTTCCACATTTTCAGTTTATCTTTGTAGCAGTACCCAACTTTGAGTTGGTTTTTATATATGGTGTAAGGAAGGGGTCCAGTTTCAATTTTATGCATATAGCTTTCCAATTCTCTCAGCACTATTTATTAAACAGGAAATCCTCTCCTCATTGCTTGTTTTTTTTCAGGTTTGTCAAATATCAAATGGTTGTAGGTGTGCAGTCTTGTTTCTGGGTTCTCTCTTCTGTTTCGTTGGTCTATGTGTCTATTCATTGGTCTATGTGTCTAACCATGCCGTTTTGGTTACTGTAGCACTGTAGTATAGACTGAAGTCAAGTAGCATGATATCCCTAGCTTTGTTCTTTTTGCTTAGGATTGTCTTGGCTATTCAGGATTTTTTTTTTTTTTGGTTCCATGTAGAGAACAAAATGTGGAATTACAAGACAAAGTTACAATAATACTATATTTAGACTAATAATTGTTTTTCTTTGATGTACAAGTATTTTAAATTATTTAGAAAACAAAGTAGAATTACAAACCAGTGTTACAATAATACTAGATTTTATAACTACTCATGAGTTTACATTTGTTGAGATCTTTATTTCTTCATGGGGCTTCGAATTACTGTCTCATATCTTTCCATTTCACCTTGAAGGACTTCCTTGAGCATTTTTTACAGAGCAGATCTAGTGGTAAGACTCACTCAGATTTTGTTTATCTGAAATTTCTTCCTTACTTTTTAAGAACACTTTGCCAGACATAGGAATTTTGGTTGACAATTTTCTACTTTTAGCTTTTAAATATATTGGCCCACTGTTTTATTACCTCCAGTGTTCTGATGAAAAATGCTGTTTAAAATCTTATTGTTTAGAATCCCTCATATGTGGCTAGTCATTTATCTCTTGCTACTTTCAAATTTCTCTCTGTCTTTCAAACTTTTAATCATAATATGGCTTGGCGTGGGTCTCTTTGAGTTCATCTTGGAGTCCATTGAGCTTCTCATATATCTTCTACATTTGATTCTTTCTTTCTTTTCTTTCTCTCTCTCTCTCTCTCTCTCTCTCACTTTCTCTCTCTCTTTCTTTCTTTTTTGGAGATGAAGTTTCACTCTGTCATCCAGACTGTAGTGCAGTGGTATAATCTCAGCTCGCTGCAACCTCTGCCTCCCAGGTTCAAATGATTCTCCTGTCTCAGCTTCCTGAGTACCTGGGATTACAGGCATGCATCACCATGCCCAGATGATTTTTGTGTATTCAGTAGAGACGAGGTTTCCCCATGTTGGCCAGGCTGGTTTCAAACTCCTGACCTCAAGTGATCCACCTGCCTTGACCTCCCAAAGTGCTGGGATTACAGGTGTGAGCCACTGTGCCTGGCTTAATACTTATTTCTTAAAGGCAAGTTTCAACAGTTGTGTATATGGGTTTCTAGTTGTTTAATCTGGTGTTTCTGAAGGAAGATAACCACTGGTGGATTCTGTTCAACAGTCTTGTTCTGCCTCATCTCAACAAACATTTGAATCTTTATTACATTATTATTACTAAATCCTTAATTACTATTGAATTATTTTAATCTTTCTTGAAGGTTAAATTACTTGAATCTTTATTAGATCTAATGTGGTAACCTTGGAAGTCAGATTTCCCTCATTTCTCCAGGATTTGTTAGTGTTTTCTTTTTCTTTTTGTTTTTCTTTACTGTTTCTGTGGGTTTTGATTGCTGTGGGCTGTCTCTGTGTCAAGGATCAGCCTAAGGTGCAAACGTAATGTTTTCTCAGGTCTTTTCTGATTCTAAACCTTTTCCTGGGCATACACAGTCATTTTCTAATTTTCCTCATATATACAGTTGCTTTTGAATGTCTTAGTCTTTATCTTCCCAAAAGGGAAAAGGTAAAAATGAAGGTGAGAAAGAATGCACATCTTTTAAATCACCTGGAATTCACTTTAGTTGGAAGAGAATAAGTTTTCAATAATGAGTATAACGTCAAGAACAGTGTCTGCCCACAACTTTTGTTTGGCATCTCTGTGGCCAACAGCTGAAATTAGTGATCAGAGCACAGTTCCCATATAGTAAAGAGCAGGGACCTTTTTGCACACCCTAGTTCCTGCAAATTGTGTACAGGCTGCTTCAGAAACATGTGCACAGCTGGCTGCTATGGGACTAGGGAATTTTATATTTTCCACAAAAAGGAAATATATATGAAACAGAATATTACTTAGTAAAACATGTAAAATTATTTTTGAGATACCTTGAAACAATGTCATGTTATTATATTACTTTTTTTCTTAATTAGCCCATAAGAGTGATAGTTAATTTTTCAAAATTTTTATGTATTATCATTTTCCTAAAAGTAGATTGAGTAAATTAGTAACATGTTAGGGACATTTTATGCTTACATCTTTAAATAGGCTTGCATCTAATTGCATTACTGATTATTTTCTATATCCCTTTACATAAATTTTTTTATCTGTAGTTTTTGAAAGCAAATCAAAACTGTAACATTGCCATGTTATTAACAAGGTCAAATACATAATTAACATTTGTATAGTATATATCGCTATGTAATGAAGTTGTGTTAACACCATTTAAGAAGGATATAGATTGGACGACTTGAAGCTGATAGATGGGAACACAGAATTTAAAAGCGTACAATCTGCAAATGAAAGGTTTGCAAAATGCCAATTTAACATTCAGCTCAATAATACCATCACAAATATTAAAATTAAGTGCATATACAGGAAATCAATTATTCTAATTTTCAACTTTCAAACATTAATGTAAAAATGGCATGTCACAGATGAAAAGGTGTAGTTTTCATTACTTGTTATTTTGATGTTAATTTACAATCTTAAACTTCCTGATCTTTCCACCCCAGCATAGGTATTTTCTATAAATTAATAGAAATATTAATTGTTTAAATTGCAGATTGATTTTTGTAAGAATAACAACAGAGAAAATAATTTTTAGCCTTGACTTATCTGTGGATCACTGAGCAGACTACCTTTATGAGCAAAAGAAAACTTGCATTAAATTTAGGTGAGAAAGTAGAAAGAGGAAATTAATATGTTGTCAAATAACAACATAGCATAATTTTTCTGCCTAAAATCTGTGTCAGAAATGTGTGCAAAGGGTATTTATCTCTTGTTCTATACCACTTACCCCAGTAAATGACATACTCAATTTATCTCTGATTACTTTGTGTACTTCATCTGCACCCCACAAGTAAGCTCTATTACCCAATTATCTAGTTCTTATAGGTCTTTCTCTCATTTTATTTCCATTCTATTGCAATGACCCTCATACAGTTTTTCACTGTTTCAAATATGCATTAATGAGAAAGCTTAAAATTGTTTTTCTGGTCACAAAGTTTTCTATAAGCTTATCTTTTGACCTACTAAATAGTATCCAGAGATATTGTCTATTTGTCAAATCACTTAACACTTTTCACAGATATGTTGGTTGTCCTTAGGAGAAACCTAAACCCATTCCATCTGGCCACCAGTTCCCTTCAAGTCTTCTCAGGGCTCTAGAAATCAGGCCCCATCTCTGACAGATGCCATTTTTCATGCCTGTTTCAGAGCTGTATTTAAAATGAGGACTTCTTTTTTTTCCAGATCCTCATGACCTAAGGATGATTGACTCAGGGAACTAGAAAGAAATCAATGAACCTTCCAAAAATATCTATCCCCTACCTACTATGTATAAGATACTAAATCAACAAATATAGAAGACAAAAATCCTCCTACCATCTAATAAGTGCTTACTTTTTGCTGGGCTTGTGTTTATAGCATTCTACATTCAGTGTTGTACTATGTCCTAACAATTTCGAAACAATTCTCATTAGCCTTCTTTACAAATAAACTATTAGAGACTTTAAATATTTTTTTTTTTTGAGACAGAGTCTTGCTCTGTTGCCAGGCATGAGGCTAGAGTGCAGTGGCATGATCTCGGCTCACTGCAACCTCTGCCTCCCGGGCTCAAGCAATTCTCCTGCCTCAGCCTCCTGAGTAGCTAGGACTACAGGTGCACACCACCACGCCCAGCTAATTTTTGTATTTTTTAGTAGAGAGTGGGTTTCACCATGTTGGCCAGGATGGTTTTGATCTCTTGACCTCGTGACCCACCTGCCTTGGCCTCCCAAAGTGCTGGGATTACAGGCATGAGCCACTGCGTCCGACCTGACTTTAAATAATTTTATGTTATTCAACTAAAACAGGGCAAAGCCATTTGAAAGTGCGAGCTCAGAGGCACTACTATTTGTGAATGCAAACACTCTAGACATTTTAGTTTGTTGCCCGGCTCATGATCTCTGCTCAACAGTGTGTGACTGAGAGAATGCAGATCACTATGCTGTCTCTCCTTAGCGCCAGCTTTCAAGGAGTTTACAGTCTGTGAATGTGACAGGGCTAATACAGGAGAAGGTTAGTTAGCACTTCCTTCAGTGTATATTTACTGAATGCCCACTGTGTTGTACACAATATTAAGCACACTGAATATGCAGCAGTAAAGATAGATCTGTTAGATATATAGAAGATGGATGGATGGATGGATGGAGGGATGGATGGATGGATGATAGATAGATAGACAGACAGAAAAGTGATTGCCTTTATGGAGCTTACAATCTGGTAAAAATAGAGAAAATAAGTATATCAAATAGTAGAAAGTGATGTTTCTAATATAGATAAAAATGTAGCATAATAGGAGGTAGTGTAATAAAAGCTACCAGCAGCAAATGCTATAGGAATTCATACTGCATCATTTAAAATGTTTTAAAGAAAATAATACAAAGGAAACTTCATTTTTCTGATTTAAAATTTTTTTAGAAACTCATAAATATAAATTTCTATGTATGTCAGTTAAAATATACTACTTTTAAGATGTAATGTTATTTGTGTATGTTTACTGGGGTCATTTTTATTATTTTATTTTAGTCCTAAATACATGCAATCTATTTCATAGGTAATTGATACTTAACATTGAGCATACATTCAAACAGTTTTTGATTCAGAGTGATTTTATAAGTAACTTAGATTTAGCTCAGGATTCCTTCCAGAAAACACTATGGATGCAAGAAATGTTTAGAATTTGGTTCTCTGCAAATTTTAGAGTAATGAAAAACATATGTATTTGCATAAATCCAGTTCCAGATATTTTATCTCTCGCACAGTTTGGTATCTCATTTATTTAGAGGCTAGGAGGAAGAAAATGTGACCTTAAAGTATACCTAGCATTTGGAACTTGTGATTTCAGGGGATGAATAAGTCCAAAATTGTATCTCCTTGAAATTTGTTTCCAGAATGTTAACTGCAAAGCAAGTTATATATAGCAGTAAATGCATGCTTAATTTGTGCAGAAATCATGGTGTGATGAATACAATTAAGAGCCTCGGAGGGAATAATTATATTACTGCATAAAGCTGGTGGTTCTCAAATTGCTTGGTGCCTGGACTTTAAATTGGCCTGATTTCCTGTTGTGAAAGTCATCCATCGCAGCAACACAACTGCAGCAGGAATGGCGTAGTTTCAAAGTCACACAGAAAACATATTCTTTCTGATCAATTGCCATATATTCTTGTTTAAAGGCAAAAAAAATTGGCAACGGGCATACCAAAGTTGATTAAACTGATAAATTAAAATTCATTAGATCAAGTACATTGTTATGTCTGTGATTCAGAATAGGGTTTGTTTTTTTTTTAACAAGATTGACTAAGCTGCTTATAACTGTAAGTTTTTAAGTACCTACACATAAAAAAATTAACTGGATTAATTAAAGTAAATAACATATTTATTTCATGATCCCTAGATTACTAGTGCCTTGAAATAAATAGATGGAATTTTAGAGTACAACTTTCAGAACATAATCATTTATAGTAAAATCTGAATGTAACTGTTTAGTCTTGTATAAAAACTCCATATTAGAATTATACATTGCTAAATATTGTCATATATCATATGTTTAGCTTTGTCTGACTGAGGAAGCATTATTGGATCTTAAATAATTATTCATTTCTTAATAAATATGCAAAGAATAATTTTTACTACTAAAAATTTACAATTAACTTACATGAAGCCTTTCATATCTAGGCCTTAAAATAACAATTTCTGATCTGTAATAATCAAGCAACAAGGAAAAGATAACAGGATATGGAGCACTGTCTTTACTGATGAGTTAGAGCTACCGTCTTGAAAAAGCTTAAGTGAAACTAGAAAGTAATGGTTTTTGGCAATAAGTTAAAGAGGTAAGGGAAACATTTTCAGCCAAGATAAACAGTTTATTTAAGAATCCAGAAAAACCCTTTAGAAAATTTCTAGCTCAGGGGTGCAATAGTCCTACAGGCCCATGGCAGCCAATACTCACCATCCACCATACTCCTGATTGCTGATTTCATACAGAAGTGAACTTAGAATCACACATGGCACCGGGAAGCAATTACTAATTGATTGTGGCTTGCAATCACTATGTTCCTAGTTGCAGTTCATGACCTACTAGAACAGATGAGGAGACTGAGGCCTAAAGAAGCTGCATGATTTATCAAAAACTTTACTGCTCAAAGTGGAAGAACTGTGGCTAGAAAGCCATCTCGCAGAGATAGCACAATGCTAGTTCTCTTGCTAATGCTCTGATATTCTTGCCAATAAGTGAGATTGTTTGTCCAAATATATTGTTCTGCCATTTTCTCACTGGCCTCTTGATCTCTATGGATCATCCAGAGAAGTTGAAATTCCTCATATTCCATTTCTTTGTTTTTTATTTATTCTGTTATTCCTTCATTTAACAATTGTGTGTGTGTATGAATGCTAATATACACAATGCTAGATGCTGGGGCATGAGCAATTTGTGGATACTACTTGGAACATAGCTAAGAGCAAAACATGGCTAGAGGTTCCATTCTTATTATACACTTAATAGATTTTGATTTGTATTCAAAATGTAAAGATTATGCAACTGGAAAACCAGGAAAACTTGGGCCAACTCCCATCCAATGAAAAGCAGGAAGTTGAGTATGAATAGCCACAAGACTGTTGATTCAAGTAATCTAACTTGGGCTTCTCTTCATCATCTTTGAAAACCCTGAAGAGTTTGCTAATGGAACTGTTAACAAAAAAGAAACATGAAATAAGATGTTTTCTTTCTTCTTTTCAAATGCATTTTAGGTTCTACCTCACTTTCATCTACTGTGAAGACACACATGAACATAAACACAATCAATAATCTTTTTTCTTTTCTTTTTTTTTTGAGACAGGGTCTCTCTTTGTCACCTGTGCTGAAGTGGTACAAATCAGTGGAGCAATCATAGCTCATGGTAGCCTGGACTTCCTGGGCTCAAGCAATCCTCAGCCTTAGAGTAGCTGCAACTACAGGCACACATCACTGTGCCTGGCAAACACAATCTATAATCTTAAAATAAAGATGCCACAGACCTATCTGGGGGGAAAATTGAAGGGCGGGAAGAACTGATTTTAATTTGTAAAAGCTTTGAATTCAAACTAAATTGCCAAGTATATCTTCTCACTGATGTACCACATTTCTGATATCACTTTCTAAATTTAGCAATGTATTCCTTGGCAAGAATATGCTGTATAGTTTAAATGGAGATTTTGACCTTGGACTTGGTCACATTCACATTCTTTCTCTAACTAGATGAGCACATTTGTTTACATTTTAAGAGAGAATTGTAGTTCTACTGATTCTTAGTTATTTGAATTAAAAACCACATAAATTAATAGGAGGACCACTAATGCTCCGCTTACACTTGAATTTACAAGTACAACAGTAATCATGGTATTCATCATAAAAAACTTTATCTGTTTTACTTATTTTATCATTGCAAAATGGTATTGTTACTATCCTTAATCATCTGGACTGGCATATTTTTAACAGAAAGAAAATTGATCTGGTAGACTTAAATAAATAAACAAAAACAAAAATAAATGCATTCTATTACTGAGCAGAGAACCTAAAAGTGATGGGAATTAGACTGATCTCTAAAATGGAAGGAAACAGAAGTACATTTGTATTTTAAAACATCATTCTTTTCCTTTTATCGGCATAAAAGTATGCCTTTTATGCCCTTAATAAAACTGATAGAAAAATATAAATGCCACAGAAGTGTGATTATGTCAAAAATAGTAAACACTTGGACAGCAAAAATGTCCATACTTAATCTTTGAATTGGTTTCAGCAGTTTCTTAATGCCTTAAACATAATAGGTCATTAAGTAGGATCTTTTGGGATAAATTTTTTAATACACAACTTCCTGAACTTCAGGTTATCTAATAGCATATACATATTATAAAATTCAATCTTATGCTTTCATTACCAAATATTTATTTATATTTTAAAAATGAGTTAAAGATTTTTCACCAGAGGAAGCTCTTACAGCCAATCTCAGACATTTAGATGTACAGATAAAATATTCCTATAAAATATTATGACTTAAATTCTTCACAGTAAAATAGTTACTACATTTTACTGTATATATATATACATGGGTATGTTTTGCAAATATGGAGATATATATATTTTCATAAACATATTTTCATAAACATATATATATATTTTCATATGTACTTTTCCTTGTCCAAACAGAAATACTCTTTTAAAAAATAAGGATTATAGAGTATCATTTCAGATAAACAGGCACATTATTCTGTTGGGTGTCAATATTAACTCATGCCTTGTCCGTGTAACCTCTGATTTATTCAATGTTTTCCAGTGGATGTGTTCTTCCCTATGACTATACATGATGGGCAAATAGTAGGATTCCAAAGCCTGTAAGTCTTACATCTTTCTATAAATATTGGAGTGCAAAGAGCTGAAGCTTCCACTTAAGATGTCTTTACCCATGGGAAGTTATACTGGACCCTGGTCTTAGAGAATCTTGCTGTCCCACAAGACACAAACACACAATATGCCACTACAACCTTTATAATGGGTAAATATCTTAATGGATGTGATCACTGACCTGGAAGAATATTGAGTATAAGGTCAAATATGGTTTTGAGTTTTAAAATTAATAAACATTTATTATAAATATTATCTAATAATATATACAGCATTTAGGTAAGGACAGTGTGTTCTTTGCAAACTCGGCTTGCTTGCCTTCATTTTTCTGGATTGCATTACAAGACCCAGATGCTGAGCTGAGAAAATTTTCTTTCCAGCAATAGCATCTGGCTCCTTGGCAGCCTGTGTTTGCCCTTGTGTTGGCTGCATAACAGTTGTCTTCAGGCTGTGAAATGGTTAGGATGCTGACGTGATATCTTATTCACTTGGATGCTATTCTTTTTAGCTTTCTTATGTTATCCCTACATGAAACATTTTTCACACTTACAATCTTTTATGAACAAAATTTGTTGGGAAGCATGATTGATATGTTATATAACATTCAATATCAAAGTTTTGAAATTATTTTTGTCTACATAACATGTGCCAGCCAGATAAGACAAATCTCACATTTTTCCTCTTGTACTATAAGAAAATAAAATGTTTTTGCCTTGCTCCTTATTCCTCTCTCTATATAAACATGTATAATTTTGACCCTTTATAATTTTTCTTTGTTAAATTATAACAATACTAATTATAATGATGTTAATAATTAATACTACTAGTTACAGAATGTTTCTATACTATACTAAATTTTTAAATTTAATGTCATTTAGTCTTCACAAGATTTTACCATGTCTAACATATTCTTCACTTACAAATGAAACAAATTTGGAAGATTGGTAGTATCTAATCAAGAGGCTGTTCAGAAAGAAAGGTAGTCATTATCAAAGGGAGCATATTAGAAATTGGTTTTAGATATGGGACTTAAATTTTTTTCAATCCTTACACTGGTCAAAGTTTAATACCAGCCTCCCTTCCTCACCTTTTTTCCATCCCTCCCATGTGCCTTCGGATCTATTCTCATGGGTGCACTCATGCCTGATTTGTTCAGCTGCAATTCCAATAAGTGATGCATCCCTCCTTACTCTCACTCTGTTTGCATTCTTCTATTAAATAAAAGTCAATGCACACCTGAACTTCTAATAAAGCAGAGAGATTTCTGGATATGGAGAGGTATGAAAAATGTCTCCTCTACAGGTCTAAAATACGACATTAACAGTGGTACATACAACCAGATATTCATGGAGCATTTATTGTATGCCAAGCATTCTTTGGAAAACTTTGCATATATTAATTTATTCCATCCTCACAAAACTTCATGGCATAGACATTATTAGGAGGCCCATTGTATCAGTGAGTAAACAAAGACACAGCATGGCTATGTTCCTTCCAATGAAATACAATAGTGAACAGTAGACACAGATGATAACTAAGTCACCAAGCATCCTCAGCCCACCCTGTTCACATCTGCACCATGTAACTCCTCATTCATTCCCTGGTTCCCCAGCAGTGCTTAAAATCTTGACTGTAGAGGATGGTAAAAGTTTCTTTAACTACTCGGATTATCTGCAGTAAAGAGAAAATTTGTGGAGCTTATTCTAGATACCCTAAATTTTTAAACATCAGTTTCCCTAATAGTGTCTTTTATAGTGTCTATAATATTTTTAGATTATAGAGGATATACCAAATAGAATTGGAATTATTTTTTCCCTCTCTCTGAATCTATTTTATACACAAACAGTACACATATATACGTATATGTCTATAAACATACATGTGTACATATACACACATATATAGAGGAGAGAATTCTGCTTCTTATTTGGCACGTGTTCTGAATGACTTTGTCAACATAATACCATTATTCTTTTCTAAATATTTAATTCTCAAGATACAACTTTTTTACATTAAATAAAGTTAATTTTCATAGCCTTGTGGTGTAGAGGAGATACAACATGTGTCCTTATTATCAGAAATGACTATTTTCAAGAGGTGACCAAATACTGAGAAGAGAAAAAGTTCCCTGTGACACCTACAAAATATCTAAATTATATATTAAATATTATTTATATTATTGTACTTCATATAGAAAATTATTTTAGCATGCCACTTATTTTTTTTTCCTAAAAAATATGTCAAATTAACATTGCCTTTTGAAATATTAGAGTAACTGGATATTTTTTCTAGGCTAGACTATGCTGAATAATTGCCTCAGATATCCACTTAATTTTGAATAGCTTTCACGGCCTTACTTTCATGAGTTGCCTTAAATCTCAAAGAAGTGAATACCAATGACAACTGGCAAAACATATTTACAGCACTTGACACAAAGTTAATACCTTCAATTTACAAAGAGCCCATACAAATTTAAAATGAAAGAACGATTGAATCAATAAAAAATCATCCAAGGATAGGAACTTACAGTTCACAAAAAAGGATAAACAACCCATAAATTTATGAAAAACTACTTATATTTATATGGTATGTGTATGTAAAATGTATAAATATTTGTATTCTGTTCATTACACCGTTATTAGGATTGCCAAAGCAAAACAATGGAAATACCTAGTCTGTGGAGATATACTTAGATGCTTACCTAAATAACTTATGGCACTCATAATGGAATAATCTGTAAACATTAGAAACACTGAGGACCAATATATGAAAAACCCTTTAAGAGTGTTAAGTAAAAATGCAAAGACCTATGCAGTATCTATACTGTGCTCAGTTTTGTGTTCATAAAGAGCTTAGATGGCAACATATACATATACATGTATACACATAGTAGAGTGTGTAACTATTTTTTTTCTATAAGGAATCACGAAACTGCAGTTTATTATATAAACTGAGGTCCCATTAAATATTATGTTTCCTGAAAATATTGCCAAAGATTCGGATATATTAAAGAGCTTTGAATATTATTGAAGCCAAAAACCTCTGGCTCTTACAATATGGATCTTATGTTTTAACTAATTTGTGTTCACATGGCATTAAAAATCAAAAGATTCAGTACAAAGGAATATCTGATATCCAAATCTAGGCAAAAAAATCTCTAAGTTAAGACACAAGCCAAATTAGCCATCAACTAGCTAAAGGCTTTGAGTAACAAGTAATGTCTTGGGGACTCAGTTTATTTACATTTTCACTGTAAATGAGGCTGAATAAACTGATCAGCAAATTCTTCATTGTAATCACTGTGAGCTGGTTTAGGAAAGTTAAAGTTCACACATAAGAGGGATTTGGCCCAGCCTTCAATGACAGTGGGATGTAGGTGGACACAGATGAGCTAAGAGAACAATCTCAGTACAAGGAAGAATTTTACCCAAGTTAAGAATCTGTAACTTAAAGGGTATACTTTATAAAAAGAAGCTGTTACTTATAAAAGAGGCTTTAAGAGGAGCAAATTAGAACATTGAAATGAAGGTAGATTAAGGAGCATCTGTACACCTGCTTGATCTCTGAATTACATTATAGAACATTCCAGATACAGAAACCTTATGAAAAGTGTCTGTGTCCTTTCCCCACTTTTTAATGGGGTTATTTTTTTTCTTGTAAATTTGTTTAAGTTTCTTGTAGATGCTGGATATTAGACCTTTGTCAGATGCATATTTTGATTTTGCAACATTAGGTTGTCTTTTCACTCTCTTGGTAGTTTCTTTTGCTGTGCAGAGGTCTTTAGTTTAATTAGAAACCATTTGTCAATTTTTGCTTTTGTTACAGTGGATTGTGCTGTCTTTGTCATAAAATCTTTGCCCATTCCTATGTCTAAATGGTCTTGCCTGGGTTATCTTCCAAGGTTTTTTATAGTTTTTAGCTTTACATTGAAATCTCTAGTCAATCTTGAGTTAATTTTTGTATATAGTATAAGGAAGGGGTTCAATCTCAGTCTTCTGCATATGGCTAGCCAGTTACCACAGCAGCATTTATTGAATAAGGAATCCTTACCCCATTGCTTGTTTTTGTCAGGTTTGTTGAAGATAGTTTTCAAAAGAAGACATACATGTGGCCAACAAGTATATGAAAAAAGCTTAATATCACTGATCATTAGAGAAATGCAAATCAAAACCACAAAGAGATGCCATCTCACACCAGTCAGAATGGCTATGAGTAAGAAGTCAATAAACAACAGATGCTGGTGAGGCTGTGGAGAAAAAGAAATGCTTGTACACTGTTGGAGGGAGTGTAAATTAGTTCAACTACTGTGGAAGACAGTGTGGTGATTCTGCAAAGACCTAAAATCAGAAATACCATTCAACCCAGCAATCTCATTACTGGGTATACACCTAAAGGAATATAAATTGTTCTACCCTAAAAACACATGCACATGTATGTTAATTGCAGCACTAGTCACAACAGCAAAGACATGGAATCAACCCAAATATCCATCAATGGTAGATTAGATTAATAAAATATGGTATATATACTTCATGGTATACTATGCAGCCATTGAAAGGAATGAGATCATGTCCTTTGCAGAAACATGGATGGAGTGGAAAGCCATTATCCTCGGCAAACTAACACAGGAACAGAAAAATATGTAGTAAATATTCTCACTTATACGTGGGAGCTAAATGATGAGAACACATGGACAAACAGAAGGGAACAACACACACTGGGGCCTGTTGGAGGACAGAGGGTAGGAGGAGGGAGAGGATCTGGAAAAATAACTAATGGCTACTAGGCTTAATACCTGGATAATGAAATAGTCTGTACGACAAACCCCCAGGAACAAGTTTACCTATGTAGCAAAGCTGCACATGTACCCCTGATCTTAAAATAAAAGCTAAAAAAAAGATGTAACGATAAACCCAGTTTCAATAAATAAAAAAAAGAAATCTTAGAGATTCCTGGATCCAATTTTTCATTAAGGAACAACAGATAAAGAAAGCTTAAATGTACATATTTATTACACTATGAATAATTTGTATCTAAGAATTTATTCAGCACCATATCTCTAGCCCATCTTTAGGTATAATGCTTGTACAAAGAGGCCACTGATTGAGTGGTTGTTGAATTAAATCCTTCATGGAACAACTATTCATTGAGTGTCTACTGTGTGCCTAGTACTATTATCGGATTTGGAGATCATCCAGGAAGCAAAGGAGACAAATTACCTGCCTCATGGAATTTATATTTTAAGAAGGAAGATAAGAACATAAATGACTATAAATTAATGCAAGATATCTGGGAAGGGCTTGGAGAAAATTAAAGCAGGATAAGGGAAAGAGAGCTCATTCTTGTGGGTGGACATTATTTTACATTGAGTGGTCAAAAAAGCCTGACTTATTTCATTAGATTAATGAAATGAGTGAAGTGTTGGAGGCAACAGAGAAAACATCTGGAGTGAGAATGACCTGGGCAGAGGAAAACTGCAAAAGCCGAGGCTGAAGTGTATTTGGCATGTTCAAGGGCCAGCAAGAAAGCTACTGTGAATTGAGCCAAGTGAATGGGAAGCACAAGGATTGAAGATGAGTTCACAGATTTACTTAGGCCAGGATCATGTAGACCTGGTAGGCTGCTGGAAAAAATTTGGGTATTGAATTAATTCTCCAAGGTCATAGAAGTAACTAATGGAATAACTCCAAACCAGGACTTCTTGATTTAAATTAACTAGCATTCTTTATCCAAGAAGTTACAAATTATGTCACCTACTATGTTATTCATTTTGCCCTAGATATTCGAAATCTGGGAATAAAATTAATGTTTAATAACAATAATTTCTCTTGGTTAACATACGTACTGCTGATTGCTTTCAATGGGTTTGATTTTTCTACACTTTTCTTAACAAATGGATACTTTTTATTATTTGAGTCACTTGATTCATTTTGGAAAAGGTGTGATGTAAAAAAGTCAATCCTTCAAGAGCAATAACACTAGCAAACAAAGGAAACAAATGTCAGGAATTGTCTTTAAAGTAACTTTTCACTGTGTGATGTTAAAAGTTCCCTATCAATGTGTCTGTTTAAGTGGATGTCACATCACAGTTATATGGAGATTTTGTTTTTTACAACATTGTGATTTACAGAGCATCTACATGCTAAAGGAATTCAGACATATCAGTAGCTGTGCTAGGTTGATGGCAGGATAACTTGACCAACATCATAACCTCTTCCTTACATGGCCCAGACATAGGAAGAGGATGAGTAGCAAAAAGACTTTATTTTATTAAAATTGAAGTCAGATTTTAGAAAAATACACTTAGGTCAAATAATCTTTCTTTTTCTTTTTCCTACCAAAGCCTAAAGAATTTGCCAAAGTTGTAAACTTGAGGCCAAGAACAAGACTTGCCTTTGCAGTTATCACTGGTATCGCCTTATATTTTGTAAGAGTTTCTGCTAGAATATTACTATACCATTCTTCCTTTTCAGTGGCCAAATGAATAAAAGCTGTTTTGTAGGAAAAAAAAAAATCAAAGAAAGAAAGAATAATGTGATGTAAATAACATTTTACAAATACTAGTTTCTTGAATAATTTTGGAAATGTTGCTTATAATGACTGAGCTCAGGTTTTAGCTTCTCTCTCTTGTCTCAGAAACAAAGTATTTTTACTACCCATTTATTTCCTGGGCCCTTACCAATCTTTTCCTAGGAGGGATCACAGATTTAGGCTTGCCCCCTACATGACTTGATTTCTTGTCTCCCATTTTCCTAAACCAAGAATCATTTCAAAGAAGCATAAGCGAATCTCTTGGGTATAACATTAATATTTTGGGCTCTATTAAAATGTTTTAAAAATTAATACAACATAAAAAATCATAATGCAAATTTTGATCTTCTGGGAAGAAAGACAAAGAACAATGCAAAAATGATGTCTATATTTTAAGACAACAGAGTATACATGTTTTCCTAGAGGCTCTATCGTTTTCATGGCCAGTTTAGTAATCATGCAAAGTACTTAGAAGGAATGATTATTATATCATCATAAGCATGTTAATAATACAAACAGCAAATTACAGCAATCTCTGTAATTATATGTACAGTCCTTATTAAAAATTTACATGGCTTGGTCTGATTATGCTCAGGATAGAAACTACTTTCATACTACCAAAGGAAAAATGCATTTCAAGCTAAAATTAGCCTAACCAAATTAAATAGAAATACTTAGACTATCCCATGACCTACAAGCTATATTTCATATTAAACATGCTTCACCATTTAGGTACACAATAAGAGAAACGATTCAGCTGCTAGGAGAGAAACAGATGGTGAAAGTTACCTGCTGACCAAACAGGAGCAGCAGGGTGGAATCAGGGTGGGTCAGCTCATCTGGAATGGATGCTTGCAATTGTCATTACACACATCAATTGTTTTTGATACTACTGTATGTCTTGCAGTGCCCAGGGGCCCTATGGCTTTCCTTGAAACATTTAGCATAAAACTGCTGAAATATAATTTTGGCCTCACATTCTGAAGCTAGTTGCTAAGTCTCCACAATAAGAAATTAATGTTGCCAGCATTATATTATTTTAATTAAGCATCCTTCTCGTCTGTTAAGATATGGGAGCATTGTTTGATATATTTCCAATTTGTCTGCTAATTTACAAAACCAAAATGATACTGTATTATTGTTATAAAGTTAATCAAGACTTTAATGGGACAGTTATGTTACTATCAAGGATTTTTTATTATTTTTTTCTTACTATAATGTATGTGTTCAATGAGCTGATTATGCAGAGTAACAATGATTTCACTAATTACAAAGTTATTACTGTATCTCTAATGGGAAGAAATTCCAGCTTCCTAAGTTGCAGATTTAAATATGGAAATCTAATTCCCAGGGAAAATTAGCAAACAAAAATATATTCAAAAACCCATTAAATATTAGTTTCACTTATATATTTATAACAATACACCATTTTGTTTCTAGTCTTTTTGTCACATAATGCAAATTTTGTTTTGCAAATATAATTATTTCAAGTGATTTATACAATTATAACTATAAAAAGGAGACACCTATAAAATGTAATAATTGGCATTGAAATGCTATAGCTAAAATATATGAGACATCTAAGAGATATCATGGAAATATGTTTTGCCTGTATTTCAACAAAAATAGACATTTTGTTTCTGTTAAAACAGAAAGAAGTTGAGAAGCTTTATATTTTAGGTTTTGAATTTTACTTTCCACATATTTTAGATTTTAAAAGTTGGCAAAATCTATTAATGAAGATATTGATAAATAAAACATAAGTAAAATAGAAAGGGAATGGGAAATAATTCATGTTCATTTACAGAAAAATTCCTACCAATTTAGTTTTTGTTTCATGTTTAACGTTTGTTATTTTTCATTCTTCTCTTCTCACTAAGCTTAGAACGTAATTCCCAAAAGTGTAGGGATTTTCTCGATTTTATTTATAGGCTGGTATTTGGAAGACACACAACAAATATTTTTTGAATATTAGGGTTTTTTTTTTTTTCCTTAATGTCGGGGACAGTACAACCTCAAACCCCTAGCCTCAAAGAATCCTCCTTCCTCAGTCTCCTGAGTAACTGGGACTACATAATCTAATATTGTTGTCAACATTTCTGTATTTTTATATACATGTCACTATTTTGAAACAAATTGTTTTTACTTGTCATCTATTATCTTAAAACACCAATTTATTAGTAAACAAAAAAGAATGCTAAAAAATTAAAAATATATATAATTTACCAATTTTTTTTGCGAACATATTACTAAATCTGCAATAATGAAATGTGTTGGATGGTGAAATATGCAAGAGATAAAACTGTGTACTATGTTTGTTTGTAGTGTTAGTCTGGACCTATTGCTTTGGAAAGTAATTAATCCTATAGTACACAACCAATTTCTAGGTCCATCCTATACAACAACTTTTATGGCTGGTTTCCCAATTCTCCCAGAAATGGTCTCTATTTGATTGATTGCAGAGCCTACCTTTAAGCAATGCATCAACCCATCATTTTACCTTTGCTTAACAAAAACACAATATTTATAAAAATTAGGCGTTAATTATTACACCCCTGCATGGGTACTACTCCTGTGGTGTTATAGATAAATTTCAAATTATTAATACAGATAATTGAGAAATAATTCTTTAGAAAGTGATTGTTTTGGTGAATAATCCTCACTAGCTTTATGGCTATGTCATACCTTCCTCACTATTATTTATTGTTGATCTGCTTTTGTCTCATGGGCTTACATGGTGAGGTAAGGCATCTATTAACAATACCCTATTTGTGTCTATTTATTTTTGCATTTTTATATTGATATTTGAGTATTGTTATGCTATGGTATATGCACAAATCTAATCAAGCCAATTTTAATCACCATTAAGGATTATATACTTGGGCTCTATACCTGTTATTTGTTTTCCAATTCACTTTTAGTTTTAGTTTCTTTATATATTTTATAATATTAATGTAAGAGTACAAACCACTCATTGACCATTCACAGTAATTGATTAGGTAATAATTTATCAATGCACAAACCTAGAAATCATAATAAATATTAGAAGTAAATAAAACCCCTGCTACTAGGAAACTAAACAAAAAAGTAACAGTCTTCTTAGATGCAAAAAAAAAATGATGCCAATGCCTAAATAAATGAATATTTAGAAAATAACACTAATACAATTATTATATCTGAATACATTAAATATAAACAAAACAATGCTCAGAGGGAAAAATCACTATAATTTATTAGAAGCTATAAAAAATCATTTAACACTATTGGTTAGATTTACAAAGGCTTGAATCTTTATCTAATACCTAACCTCCAGTTTAAATTATAGATAATGCAATACTTAAAGAGTAAAGACCATTGGGTATTGTGACATTCTGATAATAATTTTTGATAATATTTTAAATGCATTTCAATCAAATGAATATCACAGATGACAACATATATATTAGTGTCCTGTGTCACATGAATACTTGCACACTGCTGAGAGTTTAATACATAGTCACATGTACAGGTATTATCTCAGTTTTTAGAAAATAATTCAAAATGCTCATAACTTTTAATTAATAATTCCTACTTATTGAAATTGCATATATAGGCAATTTGTTAGCAATTTTTCTTAAATATTAAACAAATTAAGTTCACATATTTCAAAACCTATAATAAAGTCTAGTAGTTATATAAACACTAATTGTAACAAAAGTATTGAATGTGACTATTATTTATGAAATAATGTTGAATGCAGAACTTAGAAAATATTTATGACATTGTAATGTAAACTGTCAGTACCTATAATAATTTTATAAAAATATATTCATTTAGGCCAAGAGAAAAGTGCTATAGAAAAATGATCATGAAAATAAAAGGGTGGTATAGTTTTAATTTTTAAAGTTTTCTATGTTATTATAGTACTATTTTATATGAATATGAATACATTGCTTTTTAAAAAAATCTGTATTAGGATTTTCCAAAGAAACAGAATCAGAAGCAGAATAGGATGTGTATACATACAAATAGAGATTTATAATAAGAAATTGGCTCGCATGATTATGGAGCCTAGCAAGTCCAAAATCTGCAGGGTGGGCCAGCAAGCTGGAGACCCAAAAGAACCAATATTCCAGGTTAAGTCCAAAGGCAATCCAAGAAAAGCCTTTATTGCAGATGAAGTCCAAATGCTATCTGCTGGAAAATTTTCTCTTGCTTGTGCAAAGCCTGTCATTTTTGTTCTATTTAGGCCTTCCACTGCAGGACAAGGCCCCACAACACAATGGAGAGAAATCTGCCTTACTCAAAGTCCGCTGATTTAAAGTGTCATCTCATTCAAAATGAAGCAGCTTGATTGTCTGGATTAAATACCCAGGATTCGTTGTCTGATGCCAAGAAAATTTAGGACATGGATACACACGAGTTGAGGCACAAGAGAAAGGAGAAGAGCTCTGTCTCTAGTGAGAGAGAGGGGCTTCTGGAAAGGAAAGACCAACCTGCTGTGGAGTTTCCTGGATTTCATAGGCAGGTTTGAGGAGGCAGTGTCTGATTTAGGTAGGGCTCACAGATTGGTTTGATCAGGTGTGAGTTTACGTAGTCTGCAGGGAAGGCTGAGCACCCCACCTTAATCTTATTATGCAAATAGACTTTCCCCTTGACTGGCACCGTCTTTTCTGCTCCTCACTGTACACATGGCTGGCAAAAAGAAAAGAAGATGGAGCCACCATTTTGAACATGCCTAGTTCCCCTAGTATTCCTTTGCCAGCATCTGTATCTGCCACTTGATTTTAAGGTCTGCTCTTTGTTAGAAAGGAAAATTATTTGGAGCCGCTTTTCATTAAAAGGAAAACCTGACTGAGGACTTCCATACCCTCACTTTCTACCTAAGTCATTTCTTTTTAACTCCTATATCAAAAACACCCTCATAGAAATACCCAGAATAATTTTTGACTGAATAGAAAACACCCTGATAGAAATACCCAAAATAATTTTTGACCAAATATATGGGAAACTCATGGCCTAGGCAAGTTGACACATAAAATGAATCATCACAGATACTATCTTACCCGGAAGAGAAAACATTTTTCTATCACTTGAAAAATGAGACTTAGCTAGAGTGGGCACTCTCTGGAAGGTCATGGCTGAGAAGGGAAGCAGATCTATGACTGTGTGTCAAGCAGAGATCACAGGAGGGGAAGGAATGATGTGGAAAATAGGGATTTTCACATGTAGTTTGAAAAAATATGATATTAGTATAAACATTTGTCAAAATCCTAGAAAGTGTTGAAATACAAGGCAGGTTTTTATAGAGGAAGAGAATAGATGGTCAGAAGCACATATCAGGGTTATCACAGTGTAGCACACTGCTTTGAAGAGTAAAAATTCAGGAAGAATGTAGTCACCAGGGAACCAGAGACAACAATGGCGCTGAGGAAATTTAGGGCAGATCCAAGAGCAAATTGTCACCACTGATGTCATGAGCTACTCATGTGAATCTTGCTTTTTTAGGAAAGATTTGGCTTAAGAGTTTAAGATATGACTTTATCAACATGTGGTGATTACACGATCAATTTTGAAAAGTCAGAAGATGTTGAATTGAATGACTACCAAATAATAAGTGAGAGTTCTCATGACCCATTGATGTACAGTAGTTTCTGTATTATTATTTTGAAAAATGAAGGAAGTAACTGAGTCGTAAATCAGTGAGATGGTGATCCATCCAATTTTTGACCTTTACACTGTGATTAAATTCAATGAAGTTGTATTAGTCCGTTCTCATGCTGCTATGAAGAAAAACCTGACACCGGGCAATTTAAAACTTATTTTGACCTCTGCAACAATTTTCTTCCTTTTACCCACTACTTATGACTATTTTTTTTTCCTTTAGAAATTTAATTCCCCACAGTTACCAAGCTAGAGACTGTCACAAGTGCCATTTTCTTTCTGTTTTTGTCATTCTCATAGACAACATTGACACTGTGCTATTTTCCCAAAGATGTTATTTTAATGGACATTACACTGGTGAATTTGGCAACAACACAAACAGCAGAGTTGGGAGAAATGTGGCTGTTTGTACTGAATCTTTTGGCAGAGATACGGGCCTTAGATTTACTATCCCCAATGGCCTCATCTGACTTGTTTTTATTGTTTTTACAACACAGGAAGATGCTTTTGGTATCCATAGGCCAAACTTTAACTTGCCATAACCTCTATCCCAAAGGCCTCTATGCTTGAGTTTATCCTGATCCTTGATGCTACTGCAAATGCTTTAATGAAATCATAATTTAAAATATCTTAAAATACAAGTCACACACTGCAAATGTTTCCCTTTTCTTGTTCCTGCTTCAATCTGTGCTTTAGGAATGTGTTCCGTGCCAAATCCGGTGTCTTTGGAGTCGGTCCCCAAAGATTTCTGAACTTTCTATTCTAGCGCTTTGAATAAATGAGACCGTTAGAATTGGCAGGACTTAGTCCTCATCTTGGAAGCCTCAGGGAATGAGAGTACTAGTCTTTTCCTGTACTCTCCTTAGCTTTGAAGTGCTTGTTTGTTTTTTGTTTAAATAGTGAAGGTTTGGAATCGGAAGATGTATGTTTGATATGTAATACTATAAATTTTTTATTATATAATTCTTAAAAAATCATCCTGATTTTAAAAATAACTTTCCTCACATACAAGGAGAAAATATTTCTTGTTTGATTGTTATGATGACTAAATAACATATTAGAGGTTGAAATGTTTTGAAAACTACAAAGAAGACCAGTTTAAGATCATGTGAAATGCTACCAATATTTATTCCATTATGATTTATACATAATTGAAACATATAAAAATAAGCTTAGTTTTCTTGAACAAAGAGTAATCTTTAAATAATAGATTAGGTAGTCATCTAGTTTCTCTTTATATGTTTGTTATGATTTCTTAAAAATCCAAAGGAAATAGAGTAATTTAAAAAAACCTGTTTCATTTCTGTTATTTCAAAAGATTTCATGGGAAATATTGTATATATTTTAGAAGGATGAACCATAGTCATACAAGGGGGATTGTACCTCCTAGCACAGAAGATCTGCTCAATGAGCTAGATTTATATCTACAGCATATTTCCAGAAAGGAATGGGAAAAAAACTTTGTATGATTTATTTGTATGTTATTTTTGTGTATATTGAAAGAAAAAAACATGGCAAATCATAAAACACTTATTGATGAGCAATTTCTAACTCTGAGGGAGAATCAGAAATTTATGACCGGTAATTTTCATATCCAATATTCAGTTATTTATCCACTTAGCAGCTATTCCATGTTAATTTCAAAATTGGATTGACATGACCTATCAACTTCCAAAAATCTCTCATATTGTTGGAATATATGCATAACATTTTAATATATTATCTCATTTATCGCAATTTAGTCATTGTACATTCAATTTTCAAGATAATAAAATAAAGATTCAGTGACTCACTTCCTCAGACACTATAGAATTGGTTGACAAAGAAGTAGGAGAGGAAAGTCAGGTCTCTTGATGCAAATTGTGTCACGCATCAGGTAACATAGGACACAGACACTTCAGAGACAAGAATTACCATGTTGTCCTTTTAGTACTTGTATTATTGGTTTAGTCAGCAGTAAATTTGAAATGAAAGCTGCATAGCTCAATCTCTGAGAAGGACGGTTTTAAAGAAAAAAAAGTATTTGTTATGAAGCATCTTAATAATTAGTGAAGATCAAAATTAACCATTTGGAAATAGAGAATTAAAAGCATGAGCCACAGTCATCTCTGAAAATATCAAAGACCAAGGCAACTCTTCCTCTCAAAGCCTCTAATCCAATATGGTCCACACCAAAGCATCATGAAAGCAGGAAATAGTATGTTTTATTCTATCTCATCTCTCTAAGAACCTAACATATTTCTTTATATCCAGTAGAAGACATATGCATTAGTCAGGGTTCTTCAGAGAAAAAGCACCAATAAAAGATAGACAGAGGAGAGATATATTACAGGAATTGGCCCACCCCATTAGGGAGGCCAAGGTGCCTCACTGTCTACCGTCCACCAGCTGGAAAGCCAGGCAAGTTGGTTGCATGATTCGGTCTGAATATGAAAACCCCAAAACCAGGAGTGCTAATATTGGAAGCAGTAAAATATGGATATCCCAGCTGAAATAGAGAGTAAATTCACCCTTATCCTGCCTTTTTGCTCTATTTGGACCCACAGTGGATTGGAAGATACCCACCAACATTAGTCAGGGTAGATCTTCTTTATTCAGTCTACTGCATCAAATACTAATCTCTTCCAGAAGCATTCTCACAGACGCACCCAAAAATAATGTCTTGTCAGATATCTAGGCATCCTTTTGCCTAGTCTAGTTGACACGCAAAACCGACCATCACACAGATCAATGCATTTCTGAAACTCATTTCAAACACAGCAAAAATATCAGTGACTCAGTTCTATTCTTGATTCAAATTAACTTTTCTGAAGCATTCAGAAATATAAAAATGCTTCAAAAATCATGTTAAAATACTGCATATCAAAGATCTACCATGATATATACAGCCTTAAATCTTGCAATTTATCGTAACATTAAAGCAAATTCCAAGATAACAGAGACATCTTTTTATTCTGAAAAACAAACAAAGACATTGAACTCCAAGGCAAATTATGGAGTTAAATAAAATGCAAATGGTTATTTACATTTATAAATATAAGTACTCTGAATCTCAGCCATTATAATTCACAAGACTTAAAAATATTAAATCTTTAGTGCAACATATATAAGTGATGCTATAATGTATCTCAGAAAATTTTAAGAATGCAGTATATTGCAATAAATATCTCTTTGGCTTCTTTCACTGTAGCATTAAGCTACCTGTTAAGGAAAATGTATAATTTTAGAATCTGTATAAGCTCAACAAGAAGAAACTATAAAAATATAGAGAATGCACCATTTTTAGTACAAAACCAAAACTAACCTCAAAAGATTATACGAAGAAGAGTTAATTGTCTTTGGCAGATGTGGATTTTGGAAAATCTTTCCTGGAAGAGAGGACATTGAAGTAGATTCTGCTGGACAAATATAGCAGTGCTTAACAGTCATGAAGGAGAAAATTTCCAAAGTGGAACATCATATGATAAGATAAAGAGTTTGAAAATGTAGATATATTTAAGCGGCTCTGTGCTGCTGGGTCTATATTTTGTATGAGACATAGAAGAGTTCAAAACAAAACAATGTTTCTGTGATATATTAAGGGTCTTGGATTTTATTCTCAAGGTAGTAAGGAATTTATAGTAAGATTTCAACAAGAAAAAATATATTATTAGATTTGCATTTGAGAAAGAAAACTGGCAGAAACAGGCTGTTTACCAAACATGGTGAAGCTGTCAGAGTCTCTGATAATATGAGTGAGTTTAACTGAATAGAGTTTTGCCCACTTCCTACATTGGACTTTATGTAATCAGGAATCAAACATACTATATTAAACCACTGAAATTTGGGAATTTATCCCCTACAATAGTTAACACTTCTTCCCTATGTAAAGACATTGGTACCCTGAAGTTGGGTGGTACTGCAACAGAGATCTGAATACACGATATTGATTTGATTGGTACAAGGTTATTAGGAAGAAAACAAAAACTTGTATAAGAATTGTTTAGCTTGTGAACAATGTAAATGAATGATAGAGTTCAGATTTGTGCAGCTTTGCTGGGTTAGAAAACAAAAAGCATTCTTTTAGAACTCAAATGGTAAAAAACAAAATCGAGTAAGATTTTTAAGAGAAAAAGACCCTGGCAGAAAAGTTCTGATTAAGGATTTAGCCTTTCCAATCATATTTATTTTTCAGATAGTCTGAGGCTACCACGATTAAGTTGAGAGAGAGGCATGAGAGTAAAGAAACAAAAAATCAGGTTGGAGAATTATGTCTAGGAAATAACTTTGAATGTGTTTTTCTAGGATCTGAAACTTGCTGGAAGTAGATAGATTAGAACTTAGTAAGTGCTTGAGAAAAATATAAATCAATGAAACTATAAACTCACACTAACACATTTTGACTCTTTGATCCCCTTGATAAACTCCTAGCATATCAGTTTATCCATTTCTTGCCCCAACCAGTATTGCAACTTTGGGCAGCTGCAAAATTGTCCTTACCTGTTTGGTTGCATCACGAACAATATTATTTTCAACAGTAATCTTGGTCATGGAGTTTTGGATGCTTTATTCCTAATGAAGTTAGTTTTGTCCAGCAACAAATTTAGACTGCTAGTTTTCATGGCTTGCCCTGCCCCAATAGACCTACTTCTGAGGGAGACTGGGGGGAAGTGCATAAGATGTGATCAATCTCAGGCTAAAATCCCATGGATTCTCACTGTTCTTACACAAATTTCTGATTTTTTTTGAATAATGCTTTGTAATTTTTTAAAAATAATTTTATAGAATTGAAATATTTTTCTTTCACTCTCTAGTTTTGTTCAGTTTACTGCGAGATTTTTTTAATGGTTGATATTTTGCACAACCCTTCATTCCACCATTCTGTAAGTGTCATTTCTCATTGGCATGAGATACCACCTGATGTCACATTAGACAAAGGGACCCATTTCACAGTAAAGTTGTATGGAAGTGTACTCATAACTATGGAATCCACTGATCTTACCACTACTGTATCATTCAGAAGATGCTTGTCTGAAAGAGCAGTAGAGAAGCCTCATATTAATAAAAAGAAAAAGAAATAATGCATTGCCCAGAAAAAGCACTACTCTAATATACTCCTTGAAACATTAACCATTATCTCACTGTGTCCCCTGAAGACAGAATATGTGAGTCTAGAAAATAAGGGGGTAAAAGAAAAAGTATTCCCCATGTATTGATTTGGTGTTGCTGCTGTAACAATATACCACAGTCTGGGTGATTTAAATGAGAAAAAAATTATTTCTCATCATTCTGTATGCTAGAATCACAATGTTGGCAGGTTTGGTTTCTTTTGCAGCACATCTCTGACTTGCAAAAATGATTGCTTCTGGGACCATCCTCACACGGCATTTCCTTGGTGTGCAAGCATCCCTGGTGTCTCTTGGTGTGTTCAAATTTTCTCTTCTTTTAAGAACATTAGTCAGATTGGATTAAGACCCACAGTAACAAATTCATTGTAATGTAATCAGCTTTTCAAAGAGCCTATTCTAAATATAGTCACATTCTGAGGTACTTTGGTAAAGGCTTCAACATATCCAATTTTGGGGAGACCTAATTTAGCCTGTAGCATTCTGCTTATGACCTCCTGAAGAATTTACAAGTCTCTTTCCTCATTCTCAGAAGGGTGATCCTTCTAACAGGGGACAC
Source organism: Cheracebus regulus (assembly GCA_963574635.1). Taxonomy (NCBI): domain Eukaryota; kingdom Metazoa; phylum Chordata; class Mammalia; order Primates; family Pitheciidae; genus Cheracebus; species Cheracebus regulus. The sequence goes on from CAUYQU010007396.1 coordinate 117,541, forward strand.
AATAAGAGCACAAATAGCTTTAAATCTAGGGTAGCTGCAGTATCACTTTGGACTCATTATGCCATTATACAGGCTGGTAGGGATCATTAATCCTGATTATTATCAGAAGGTAAGACTGCTGCTTTATAATTAGGAAAGGAAGAAATATATCTGATATTCAGATGACATATTTGGGCAACTGGTGGTATTCACCTGGCCAATTTTAACTGTAAATGAGCAAGCACAACATCTGTATCTGATAAGGGCAGGGTAAACTGAGGCACCGACATTAAGATCTTCCAAAATTGGGGTGTGAGTCTTCTTATGTTGCAAGCCACTCATCCAGCAAAAGTGTTATCCAAGAGAGAGGGAGCTCTAGAAGGGATTGTGAAAAAGGGAAATTACAAACCTAGCTACAGCCTTAGCACTAACTATACAGCATTGATGTTGGTGAACTGTAGTTTTCCCAGAAACTGTCCTCTTGTAAATGTCGCAGGAATATTGACCACAGAATTCTGAAAAAGGCATAGCTTTGTTGCTGTTGTCATGGTCTGTTTTCTGAGCTGCTGTATATGTTGTCTGCTATCACAGATATCACAAGTAGGTGTCACTCATTTTTTGGAAAATTTATCCCTGGAAATTATACACCTTTGCATCAACTGAGGGAAGATCACAACCAACTAATGCCCAATAGGGGGTTTTAAATTCTGAAACTCTAGGCTCAAATACAGACAATGCAGCAGAGCCCTTTATTCTCCTAATCTTTCTCCTTTCACCATGTAGGTCAGACAAAGACTAGGTTTGACCTGAATCCACATTCTTGCTTGGCACTTTCCCTTCCCTTACCCTTGTCCACTTCCTCCCCTGAGGTTTTCTTAAAAATTATCTCTTTGATAAATTATGGCCCCCAATTACATATTTCAGACTCTGTTTCTTGTCTCATGTTTTCCACCTAAGACATATATACCTGGAATCGGGGAGCAGATCAGGGAAAATAAAGAATTTTGTTTCTAATATGGGAAAAACTTCAAGTAGTTTATGGATCTAGGAGAAATTAACATGCAAAAATTCACCCCCAGGCAGGAGGTGAGATACCTTCCACTCTTATTTAAATACGACATTTCACTAAAATTTAAGGACAAAAACTGTTGGAAGGGTTCATCTCTGTCTTCATGATAAAATAGATAAAGCAAGGTTATCCCCTTAACTGAAAAGAAAGCAGAAACTGAGAGAAAGCTTAAGGCAGTGAGTAAATGAATGAAAGTAACAATGAAAACCCACGTGAACAATGATATTATGAATTCATAATTACAATAAACTTTTGATTAATCACACTTTTCTTGGCACACACAAGTGACCCAATGCAGGAACCACAGGAAAAACAGATGATAAAATAGATTTAGTACTGTTGATGTATTTGGTAGGTGTGCCACAAAAATACTGACACCAAATAAACTCAGGAAACCAATGAAAATACAGTGATTCAAAAAACAGAACACAGAATTTAGGCAGAACAAAATATAAAGTGAATCCAAAAAGAACTGATAACTATGTGGCAGAAAGACTTACCAAAATGGGGATGGAGTTTCGGTTATACAAAGGAGAAGAAGGAAAATGAAAGAGAAAATATATATATACATTAGAAATTATGTCATTATAATTCAAAAATTCAAAAATGGAAAACTGTTAGATATTAAGAAGGTCAAAAATGTATATGTTACAATGGTTATATCATGTATGATTTGCATAAAATATATTGGACTTGAAAAATCAGTGTGTTATATTTAGGATATTGATAGGTTATCCAAAATATTTGAATTTGCTGAAATGAGGGCAAACATTTTAGTGGAGATAAATATGAGTCAAGCACCCAAGTTTTCAGTTATCTGGAAGAGTGGCTCTTAAGATTGACAAATTTAATGGCAAAGATATATACATACTACTGTAGGTAGATTTTCTGTGCTTCAAAAGATGGAGTCATTTTGATCAAAGATGGAAGAATGATGATTTGAGAATATCATGAATGGTATTCTTTGAGTTATTGACCTCTTGACCTTCTAGGTTGGATAAACTTTATTTTATCATTTGAACTAGGATATTATTTAACATGATTTTGCTTGTCATTTTGAGTGCTACCCAAAGGTAAAATAATTATAGGGAATAAATTTAATTCATTTGGCTCCAGGTTGACAAATTTAGAAAAGCCCTGATTCTCTCTAAAATGTATGCACTTATGTGTAGCACTTATAAGGTAACTCACTTTAAAGAGTTCAAGAAGGGTTTATTAATGATGACATAATGGAACATTTAGGCAGACAACTATAATAAGCCATATATAAAGGAAAATTTTATACTTTTAATTACCTATGTGAGAAAACAAGATTTGCTTGTTTTAAAAATATTACCATATAATTAATCTACTATATTTAAAACATGTAGATGTCATTTTTGTTGTTACCACAGGCGTAAGTGGTAAAGTATTACATAAATGGAAGTCATTGATCAGACCTGAGGTGAATAGTCTGTCACTATAAATATTTTAAATGTATTTATTGTTCATATATCAAACTGGACTAGAATTTGTCTAGGATTTGGGATCCATCAGTCACCTTTAAAGAAGCACCATAAAATGAAAGACATTCACAAATATGGCTTGGGCCTTTCTAGTTCTTATTTGTAGAATTAGGATATTTTTCATTTGTATTCAATTATGCATGAGTAGATAAAGTAGCTCCTTGAAAGAATTATAATTTTGAATTTAAAAATTGTGACGTGAGCTGCAAATTAAAAACCAGTCATTGTATTCAGGATATTGATAGAAGATTTTTGACTGGTTATGAAAGAAAGAAGCACTACATTTCAATATACCTTATGATTCAAGGCAATATAAAAACAAATTTGAGTGACATGAATATCTCATATTTCAGTTTGTTTTAGTTTTATCAATAATCTTTAGTCAAAATACATTAGCTTGTTTTTGTAGCTTCTAGTAAGTCATGTTTTGCCTAGAGAGGTATTTTTTAAGTTTGGAATTGAAGATCTGTAGTTGCTTCTCAGGGTCTATATGTTTTCCATGGTTTGGAGTAGAGAAAATAAGAGCATTATGTGTGTATTTGTACGGCTTTTTTTAAAAATTGTTTTAATTTAGCTAATGCAATTCTATATTATTAATAATTACATAGAAATATAGAAGAATACTAAGATGACACAAAATTTCCAATATTTTGTGGAAATAAATACACTATATACACACACATAGTTTATATGTGTATATAAATATATTGTGTGTACATGTATATATATATGCATCCATATATATGTATATATGGATGGATGACACCAAGGGCCTAATTAAAACACAATTGGCTCGTAGATTAATTTTTAAAAAGGAAATTTAGAAGTCCTAGTTGCAATTTGCTTTTTGATTCATTTTTGTTTTCTATTACAATCGAGATGATTAGAAAACACACTCATCATTTTAAATTAATATACTTATAAAGTATTTTAAATAAAAAATATTAATTGAGTGGCAATTTGCAATCTGTGTAGCCAATAGCTAGTCATTAGAGAGCCTGTTAACTTTGATATACATACAGGTATGTAGACTTCCTGTTCCTAAACATCACAGTTATATACATCTCTCACATTTTCCTTTCACTATAAAATTTTAAGAAATTTTCCCCCAATTTTAAAATTTCTATTTCTCCATTAGACCCCTATCAAGCAACACTGTATCCTGTCTTAATGAATACTTCCTATTTATTATGTCAATTTTCGTGCTGATCAGAAAGTATTAGAGCCACTGTGGGGCAGAAGATGCAGCTGATATTAAGGCAAAATTCTTATTATCTCCTGCTAGCTCTCAGAACTGTGTATCTTGGCTAGGTGCCATGGCTCATGCTTGTAATCCCAGCATTTTGGGAGGCCGAGGCCGGGGGATCACCTGAGGTCAGAAATTTGAGACCAGCCTGACCAACATGAAGAAATTGCATCTCTACTAAAAAAAATACAAAATTAGCCAGACATGGGGGCGCATGCCTGTAATCCCAGCTACTCGGGAGGCTGGGGCAGGAGAATCGCTTGAATCCAGAAGGCAGAGATTGTGGTGAGCAGAGTTCGTGCCGTTGCACTCCCGGTGAGCCTGGGCAACAAGAGTGAAATTATATCTCAAAAAAAAAAAAGAAAAGAAGAAAAAGAACTATATATCTTATCACATCATTTATATGGACATTGACAAAAAACTGCCTAACAAATGCAATAAAACAGCTAAAAGTAGGTGATAGGTCTTTATTAGGCAGTGTAAAAAGATCAGTGTGGCAGAATGCAGAGCAACAGAATGTTGAGCGTCTAAAGTCCAGGAACAATCAGGAAATTAGTAGATGAGGCCAATGTTGACACTTCAGTCCTTAATTATCCTAATTAGAGACCATCAGAACAGCAAAATAATGTTTATTGAGTCTGGCAAAATGAAACATTTTTATTGGGCTTATTGCTTATTTTGGCAGCCATGGTGCATTGTTGACTCACATGCTCTGTACTTAACAGAATCTCATAAGCCATTTTATACAATCTATGGTTAACCTAGGCCCAATTCTTCCTGCCCTTGTAAAATTGCTATTTTGAACCCAAATATAAGAATTTGCATTCTTTAAATCTATTTTTGTCTTACTGATATTGGCTTATTTTTATAGCACATGATATAATGTATCTCTTAGAGAATGGTAGGTAGCACAGTGAACATAATTGTGAATGGTATTTCTTCATTAAATACACATAGGTCATATTTCTTTCTTTTTTTTTTAATTTAACGGTTTAATTGAGCAAAGAAGATTCATGAATGGGGTAGCCTCCCAAATCAGAGTAGGCTCAGAGAGACTGCAGTGTAGCCACATGGTAGAAGATTTACAGACAAAAAAAGGAATGTGATGTACAAAAAACAGAAGGCAGGTAAAGAAAGGGTCAGACTGTTTGCCTTATTTGAACACAGTTTGAACAGTGGCTGTCCTTGGCTAAAATTGGCTAACATTTGGTGATGGACACAAGAATAGGTTACAGTCTGTTTACATATTCAGGTAGGTTATAGTTCACTATGTATGGAGAAACCTTTAAAATACGTAAAGAGGCAGGTTTAGGCTAAACTTAATTAACCCCCTTTTGGTCATCCTCTCAATTTTGAGAGAGAAATCGAAGCTGTAGGTATTGATGTCATTCTAGGATACATTTCTTGTCTCAAGGTTTCTGTAGCCTACCATGAGAAGGTACCATTTAAACAGATTATTATAAAATCATGTGCTACAAAGGTTATAATGTAGTATGAACATTATGGGGGAAGGTGATACATGTTCTTTTTCTGTATTGGTAAAGTTTTAATTGGCAAATAAAAATGGTTATATGTACGATATTCAATATGATGCTTTAAAATATTTATACATTGTGCAATGGCTAAATCAAGCTAATTAACATATACATTACCTCACATATTTATCTATTTGTAGAAAAAAACACTTAAAATCTACTCTCACAGCAATTTTCAGATATATCATACATAGCTATTAACTATAGCTACTGTATTGTACAATAGAGCTGTTGAACTTATTCTCTTGTTTAATTGAAATTTTGTACCCTTTGACTAACACCTCACCCAACTCTCCCATTTCCACAGGCCCTGGTAATCATCATTCTACTCTCTGCTTCTATGAGTTTGACTTTTTACATTTCATTTATAAGTGAGATCATGCAGTATTTATCTTTCTCTGCCTGGCTTATTTCACTTAACATAATTTGAAGGTGATATTTGAATTGCGTCTCATAGGATAAGGAAATATATATACTTATATACACACACACACACATATTTGATGTATAAATATAGATCAGAAAGAGAAGGAAATAAAAATCATTTGACGATGAAAGATCGAGGGAACAGACTATTTTAAGTAAGCAAGAGCCAAAAGAAGCATTCTGAAATATTGATTCTTTGGGTTATTTTCCCTTTTTAATAGACAATTCACCTGATTATTTCACTAGACATCCTATACTGGAATTATCAATTATTCAGTTTCTTCTACAGTCAATATTAGAAAAAAACAGTAAAAAATACACTTACATCATTACAATGTTAGAAGGGTATATTTAAAAGTACAAGTTATTCTTTCTTCCCATGAAATATTTGATTAAATAATCTTTAGAGAAAGGCAAATGAGGAACATACTATATTCCATGAAGACTATATTTTATGATGGAAACACTCAAAATTCAGGAGCTAAACGATTGAAAATTGTATTTTTCTCTCCTTGGATTTCAGAACTATACCTGAACATATATCTATGTGTATATTTTCATCCCTGATATTGCCTGGCTCTAGATCTCACATTGCAAATTTTTTTGTAATTATCACAAGAATTTGAATAAAAAAATAGCTGTTTCTGGTGTCTTTAATGTTATATATATTTTTATATGTAAATATATATAAAATTTTATATAAATAAATACGAAAAATTTTTATATATAAATATATATTAAAAATTTTATAATATATATATTATATATAATAAGTAATTCTTATTTTACTTATATATAAAATAAGTAATTCTTATTTTATTATATATATAATAAGATTATATATAAGCATTATTTATATATATTTATATATAAAATTTATATATATAAATATATATTATATATTATATAAGATTATATATAATATATATAAGATTATATATATAAATTTATATATATATAAATTTTATTTATATATAATCTTATTCTATATATATATATATATATATATATATATAAAATAAGAATTACTTATTCTGAATCTTTGACTAGTTTTTTTTTTTTTTGGAACTACACATATCCCTTAAAGAGCAGCCTTTTTTCCTTTCTTACTTACCTTAGTCTACAGTTTTCATTGTTCTTAGAATTATTATATTTGACTTAATATATAGATAAAAATTATAGACTCATCTTTCAACTATGGACGAAATTGTTGCTTATATGCTAAACAGTTACAGTAATGACAAAAGGCTGTAAAAGCTTTTGGTAAAAAGCTTACTGTAAAAAGCTTTCTGTAAAAAAGCTAAGAAACAATTTTTCTTGGAATATTTTTAAAAATCTGAAATTCCGAACTTCAACTCAAATTATTTAATCATAATAGTCCGATAGAATAATGTACAGAATAATCTGCTATTTTTGAGATAACAAATTGTGCATTGCACTTCTTAAGTACAATAATTTTTTAAATCAATAAACTTTATGTTTAGAGTAATTTTAAATTCACAATAATTTCTAAATGTAAAATTGCAACTGAAAGGAGCCAATAACAGTTGCTTACTTGGTTGATTGCATGATAAATATTTTGTTCTCTACTATATAACACTTACCAATAAATGCCAATAATAATTGCAACAAAATCTTTTGCTTTTAAAGCTGTGTAAAAGGCAGAAATAATCATGTAATCATCTTGTAATTATATGGTACTTACTATGCAATTACATAGTAAATACATTGTAAATTCAAAATAATTACATGGTTATTTGCATTATGCATAGTATCTAATATAATTTTGACACATAAAACAGTGGTAACATCCAAAGGGTGGCCCAAATTTCTCCCACCTACACCACAAGATTAGCAATAATGGAAGCAATTAAAGGAAGTCCTTGAACAAATGCCTGATATTGTATGATTGGAAACTCTCCATTCATATTTATGACATAGGTAGAATTATAAATTAGTACAGAATGAGATTAGCAATTAGACTATAAACTATCGATTAAATTACACTAACAATGATTTTGGTGTAGGAGAAATCAAATGGTATTTTATCAAGAACAATTAAGTGAATATTTAGACAATAAAAACTTACTAAAATGGCACTATATGTGTTCCTTATGGTTGGTAAAGGGCTGTCATTTTGCCTTTTAATAATCAATATATTAATCCTAACAGAAACATTTCAATCCATTTAGTAATATTTACAAATATCTGTAACATATTTGAGTTTCTAAAGTGTCTATGCCCCCAAATGAATATTTTTACTTTTTCAAATATAAACAAAATGTTTATGTTCAAAAGTAAGTTTGTTGAGAAACTGACTTCTAGAATGTAAGAATAAGGAATGTAGAAGATTCTCACCTGAAAATATACATAAAATTATGAAGAACAATTCCTCTATGCCTCTAGAAATTGTTCTAGGGGCATGCAGCAAATGGGAAAACATTCATTCAATAAAATCTACTTAATTTTAGTAACTACAATGAAAGTCAATGGCACTTCAGTCACAACCAATTTCTTCCCCATACTCAAAAAGATTTACTTTATGAGGGCTCCCTCTCCTTCTAGTTCCTAGTCTCGGCAACTGTTTTACCACAAGATGGGGAGACTACTGGTATTTCCAATTTTCCTCAGATTTATGTTGCTGACACTCTATTATGGGTAGGCTTGGCCAAAAGGCTCCCTTCTAGCATACAATCCCCACTCATAGGGCAAAAGGTCTATTACAGAAACCACAGGATAAGAATACTGAGGCCTGATCACTCCATTCCATCTTGCTTTTAGGGTGGAGGTTACACAGGAGGGGCCTGCCAGGATGACTGGAGAACATACCCCACATCCTGCACAGCATGTTTTCGTAGAGTCATGTAACTCCAGGAGAAATGGGCCATTGTCTCTGCTTCCAGCTCTTGTGCAGCTCTGTAGAGATTATATCCACCAGGACAGACATATCGTAAGAACAAAATGCTTCACAGGTCTTCATGAGGGGAATGACTATATTTGTAACAGTGTGAAGAATTCCATGCCCATGGGAGAAAGCAGAGACATCTTTGGTAAAGAGCAACTAAGAGGGCACACATAACTGTATTATACTAGCAGCAAAAAGTGAAATGACACAGCAATCTTAAGTGCAGCAGAAAGAATCAGGGAAGGAAACATGCAAGAAAAACTTCTACTGGGAAGAAGAAGGTGAGGCTATAATTTTATTTATATATTTTTACTGTGAGATACAGGAAAAGTATGAATAGCACTAGGCTGATCCAACTGAGGCCCATTAAGAGCAGGAGAGCAGACAAAATTGAAAACATTCCTTAAGCTGCACACAGATAACAAAGGGCAAAAGCTCCACTGGACCTAGGGGATTAAAAATAACCTCTGACCAAACACTCGCTGAACGTAGGTTACTCTGACCCAGCAGCAATTTCTAAGAAGTCAGAGACAGGTGGATCACCTGAGGTCAGGAGTTTACAACCAGCCTGGTCAACATGGTGAAACCCATCTCTAATAAAAATACAAAAAGAAAAAACATAGCCAGGCTTTGTGGCAGGCACCTGTAATCCCAGCTACTCGACAGGCTGTGGCAGGAGAATCTTGAACCCAGGAGGCAGAGGTTGCAGTGAGCTGAGATCATGCCATTGCACTCCAGCCTGGGAAATAAGAGTGAAACTCCATTTCAAAATAAATAAATAAATAAAATTGCACACAATGTTGGCAGTCTGGAAGAATGTGTACATACACAAGGCTGCCTCTAAGAAGTGAAAAATTTATGCTACTACTTCTGGACTAAATGGGGGTGTGGAGGAGATGTAAACTTCTGAAACTCAGAGAGCTTCCAACCATAAATACATTAAGTTGTAAAGAGTAAATATCTGGAGTGCCAGTGGTGCAAATTTTGACCAAGAAGTGATTTATGCTGACCCTGGGCAATCCCCATATAGTCAGAGAAAAAAAAAACAAAAATGAAACAAAACTTAAGGATGATCATGAGAGATTTCACACTGAAAGAAGAAATTGAAAATGGAAAAAGATTATGTAAAGCAATCTTGGCCAGATCACTAAACAAATAAGTTAATGAAATGAAATAAATACAACATTAACCTCGAAGGGGCGGGGAAAGTTATGGTCCTGTGTTGTTACAATATATTACCCAAAACATCCAGATTTCAAGAAAAAAATATTAGAAAAGAAAAAAGGAAAATACGAAATGTATACATAGAAAAAATAGACCCAGAGGTTGGCATTAGCAGATAGACTTCAAAGCAGCCATTATAAATATGTTCAAAGAACTGAATATAATCATGTCTGAGGACTTCAGTGATGTTACAATGTCAATGTCTCGTTCAATAGAGAATATCACACAGAAAGTATTCATAAAGTTTTATAAATTATAAAAAGGAAACAAATGGAAATTTTGTAGTTGAAAATCATATAAAAGACACAGTAGACATCTTATAGCAGCTTCGAACTGGCAGAAGAAAATCTCAGCACACTTGAATATAGGTCAATAGATATTATGCAATCTAAAGACCAAGTAGAAAAAAGAATACAGACAAATAAACAGACTCTCAGAGAAATGTGGGGTGTCATTAAGTGCACTAACAAAGTGATTCTGGAAGTGCCAGAAGAAGGGAAGAGAAGAAGGTGGAAGGAAAACTTTTTGAGAAAATAGTAATTGAAAACCTGCCAGATTTGATTAAAATAGTAACAATCTACACATTCAAAAAGTTTAGCAAACTTCAATTCGAATAAATGCAGAGATCCACAGCCAGACATAACAGCCAAAATGTGGAGATCCACAGCCAGTTGTAACAGCCAAAATGCTGAAAGCCAAAGGTAAAAATGAGATTTTTAAAACATGCAGAGAAAAACAATTCATTACATACCACAAACCTCCAGAAAGATTAACAGCTGACTTCTCAGAAGACAGTAGAAAGTGGGATGATCTATTTGAAGTTTAAGAAAGAGAGAAAGAAGAAAAAAAAATAGAAAGAGGAAGGAAGAAATAAAGAATCTAGTACCCAGAAAAAAAACTAATTTTCAAAAATAAAGATAAAATAAAATCATTGTAAGATAAGCAAAAACTGAATTTTTCACTAAAAAAATCTGTCTTGCAAGAAATACTAAAGAAGTCCTTTAGGCTAAAAGCAGTGGCAGTGCATGGTAATCCAAACCTACAGACACACACACACAAAATGAGTGTTGGTAAAGGTAACTATGTAGGTGACTATTTTTTAAAAAAATTACGATCACATTAATTTTCTTTCTTGTTAACCGATTAAAATTAGTTGCAGAAAGCTAGACAAGTGATGTTGATGATGATTGACAGATATATAAATAGATGGATTAAATAGATATCAGATAAAAAGTTTAGATAGATAGAAAGGTTGGGTTAAATTTTCTTACCCCAAAAGATATGTTTAAGTATTAATATTGGGTACCTGTGTATGTGAACTTCTATAGACGTAGTCTTTGCAGAAATAATCAAGTTAAGATGAGGTTATTAGGATGGATTCTAATCTAATATTGCTGGTGTCCTAATAAGAAAAGGAGAGAAACACGGAGAAGATAGCCATGTAAAGTTATATAGACACTCAGGGAGAAGTTTACCTGATGACAGAGGCAGAGATTAGAGTGATGTAGCTGTAAGCCAATGAGCACTAATCATTAGGACCACCCCTAGAAGCCAAGAATAGGCAAAGAAGAAAGAAGAATTCCGTGGAGTCTAAGGAGAGCATGATACTGCGAACACTGTGGCTTCAGACTTCTAATCTCCGAAAATGAGCAAGTATGTTCCAAGTCACCCCATTTGTGGAACTTTGTTGTAGCAGCCCTAGAAAACTAGTTACCTGTAAAGATGAAGATAGTTTTATGTAGTATATTGTCTTCATTAATTACATACATAATTACCTTTACCAACATTCAGTCTTTTGTGTGGATTCCAGATAGAGACAAAGATATCCACATATACTGATATAATTTTATTACTGGGCTTACATTAAATACACATTATATTAGTTCTCTTCTGCCTCAATAACAAAGTACCACAGGCTGGGTGATTTAAACAACAGAAATTCCTTTTCTCTCATTTCTGGAGCCTAGAAGTCCAAGATCAAAGTGTTGGCATAACTGATTTCTTCTGAGGCCTCACTCCTTGACCTTTACATAGCTATCTTCTTTCCCTGTCTTCGCAATATCCTTCACATGCATGTCTGCATCCAAATTTTCTCTTCTTATAAGGATATCAGTCAGATTAGATTAGGACCTACTCTAAATATGTCATTCTACCTTAAAGACCTTAGCTCCAAATATGGTCACATTCTGATCTACTGGGGATTATGTCTTAAATACATGAATCTGGGAGGAGGAGGGCAGCACACAAGAGATGTGTAATCTTTTCAATAATAACAGCATTAAGTAGGCAAGAGGTAATAACTGAGAGAGGTAATAACTGAGTATTGGAGAAAGAAATAACACTAGATAAATTAAGCCACAGGAAGAAATGAAGACATACAGAGATTATTTTGGCCCAATTAGTTTGGACCAAATTTAATCGTATGAGTCCTTATAAGTGAAAGAAGAGGAGGAAGAGAAAGAGTGTCAACAGGTGCAATATGAAATGGACTCAATTCATTGCTACTGGTTTTGATGATGGAGGTAGGAGGCCATGAGCCAAGAAATGCAGGTGTTACCTGGAAGCTGGAAAAAGCAAAGCAATTGACTGTCCCCAAGAGCCTACAAAAATGAATGGGGCTCAGCCAACACCTTGATTTTAGCATAAGGATACCTATGTGCAAACTTTAACCCACAGAACTGTAAGATAATTAACACAAACTGTTAATCCACTAAATCTATGGCAGTTGGTTAATCATACATAAAGTTATAAAAATTTATTATTAGATTTGTAATATACATAGACATAACAGGTGCATCAGTTTCCTAGGATTGCTCTAACAGAGTACTACAAACTGAGTTGATTAAGACAATAGAAAAGAGTTTGACTCTTTCTGTTGACATCTATATTATTTAGCAATTGCACTTCTGGGAATATACCAAAAAGAATTTAAAGTAAGATCTTGGAAAGAGATTTGTACACTCATGTTCCGGGCAACATTATTCACAGTACCCAATAGGTAGCACCAACCCAAATGTCCCTAAGTAAACAAGATGCAATATAGGCATACAATAGAATATTATTCATCCTAAAAAGGAAGGAAATTCTCATACATGCTACAATAATGAATAAACCTTGAGGACATTTTGCCAGGTGAAATGGGCCAGTCACCAAAAGACAAACCCTGTATGATTCCACTTATATGAGGTGTCTAGAATAGGCAAATTCACAAAGAGGGAAAGTAGAATGGTGGCTCTCATGTACTGGGTGGTAGGAGGGAATGTGTGCTTAGTGTTTTTTGGGTATAAAGAGTTTCAGTTTTGCAAGATAAGAGCTCTGGAGATCGTTTGCACCACAATATGAATGCACTTAACACTTAACACAATATGAATGCGCTAAACTGTACACTTAAAAACGGTTAAGATGGGAACTTTTATATTATATATGCTTTACCACAGTTAAAAAAACATGCCTCCTTAAGAATTGCTCTAAGAATGATAGTAAAAATAACTGATACATAGTTAAGAAAATTGAACAACAAAAATTAATTCTTACACTTGTGGAAGCTAGAAGTCTGAAATGAATGTGGCCATAGAACCATGCTTCCTCTGAAACATGTAGGGGAGAATCCTTCCTTGCATCTTTGTGGCTTCTGATGGTGGCCATGGATCCTTAGTGTTCCTGGTCTTGTGACTGTATCACTCTAATGTCTGCATCTGTCATCACTTGGCATTGTCCCTGAGAATCCATGTCATCACACCTTCCTGTAAGGACATCAGTCAAATTAGATTAAACTCAAACTTTACTGCAGTATGACCTTATCTTAGCTTTACTAATTACATCTGCAATGACTATATTTCCAATTAAGATCACATTCTGTGGTACTGAGGGTTTAGACATCAATATATCTTTTTGGAGGAAAACACTTATAACAATATGTTTAACAAAAATAGCACAAAAAAACAGGAAGTCAGTGCACTATATGAGTGAAGCTTATATGTGTTATTAGTATTAAATGAGTATAAATCTGAAGTTGATTTTCAAAAGTTTAGATATTTATTGTATGTCCTAGTCAAACTTTAAGATAATATTTTCAAATTAGAATTACAAAATTACTAATGGAATTGTGACTGTTGACAATATCCATTTAATATGAAAAAAAGACAGTAAAGTTAGAACATGAAAAAAGACAGTGAAGTTAGAACATAGGAACAAAAAAGACATAAGACATATAAAACAAAAATTAAAATAGCAGATGTAAATTCAACTATAGCAATAATAACAGGAATGTTAATGAATTAATCAATCAAAATGCGGAGGCTAATAGACTGTATTTCTTTAAAAGATAAGAAGCAGCTTTTTGCTCTCTATAGTATATATACTTTGTATCCAAAGATCTAAATAGATTGAAAGTAAAAGGATTAAAAAAGATGCTATAAATATAACAACCAAAAAAGATGTGGAGTGACTATACTACACTCTGACAAAAGTTTTTCATTTTGAAACAAAAGTTTTTACTAAAGATAAGGGGGATAAACTCGAGAAAGAAGTATATATTTGGAAAAATCACATTTCTCTATATTAAAACTTACTATACAGCCAGAGTAATCAAGACTGTGTATAAGAATATAGATGACTATATATAGATAAATATAATAAATGGAGTAGAATTGACAGCCTGTTGGTACCCCTTTTGTGTTTAGATCAGTCAGTTTTTGGCAAGGACACCAAGACAGTTAAATGGGAAAACAATAGCCTTTTCAACCAATGATTGAAATCTACCACTGAGACAATATTCCCACGTGAAAGAATGAATTCAAACTCCTACCTCACAACGTATACCAAAATTCATTTAAAATATATCATAGATCTAAACATAAATGCTAACACTATAAAACACTTAGAGGCAGTCTTAGGAATACTTCCTTATGGCCTAGGATTAGATTATTATTTCTTAGGTTTGATATCATAAACATCCGTGATGAAAGAAAAATAGACAAATCTAGCTAAATCAAAATTAAAATATTTGTATTGCAAATGATGTCACCAAGTAAATGAAAAGTCAGCCCGTTGAATGGGAGAATGGGGGAAGTATTGGATATCAGTCTTCACAGAAAGCTAAAAATAAGAAGTGTAATCCTATATTCTAATCTATTCTAAGCAATAGTAACAAATTCATTTTAAATATATTAACAGTAAGCTGAAATTTTGTTTTGGTTTAATAGATCTTAATTTTTCTCACAGATGTTAAGTACATTTTCAAGTAACATGAGAACCACTGCCTCAAAATTGAAAGTACTTTGTTATACTTAATTCTAATGAGCAGTGTGATCCAATATCAACTTTTAGTTGGATTTTTGCTACTATCTTAAAAATGCATCTTGCATAATGTATAACAATATGGATTGAATCAAAAGGCATATTAACATCCAACTCTGTTGTTTATTCAAGTCAATCCACTTATATATACAAATCTGATATTTACTTCTTAAAATATTTAACAGGCATAAGTGCCCATAAATCAGTTATGACAATAATTATTAAAACAATCAATAGTAAGGAATATGCATTAATTCAAATAATATTGATAGGCTCATGAACCTGCATCAGTCTTCTGTGAAGTAAGAAAAATGAGACATCTTCAAAAAATCAATATTTTTCTTTTTATGTCATTCACTTCAAGATTATCAATAATACATTACTTTTTTTACCTTATGTGTCAATGATCTAATTTTTAAATACAGGCATCTTTACATTTTAATGTAAAATGATAAACTGCAAGAAACTTAGAAGCTAAAATTCATTTGATGAAAATATTGTTTGAAGTTTATTGCTTAAAATAAATACATATGCATCTATATATATATGTTTTTAAAACCCATAAACCTATATATATTCATGTTCTATTGTATATTTGTGTGCAGCAGTGTAAAAAAGCTGCCTTTTAAAGTGTTCCTTCACCTCCATGGAAAATGTCATTCATTTTATTGTGAAGGTAAATTGCATGAAGAACATAACAGAAATCTCAGTACCCATCTTTTTTAGCACTTGTGAACTGGGATGTTACACAGGTATGTACTTAGGTAAAAATACAAAATGTGATATTACAACACCCATTCATCAAAAAGGAAACATTTTAATTGGTTATAGGTGGAAAATATCTACTTGACAGTCAGTTTCTCACTTTCACATAAGTGCTTTGCTGCTTGGATGCCTAATCTTGTTTAGTGTAGGGAAAGTAATTTGACATGAAAGTACCTAGATGGCTGCCGAAAATTAATTGCCAATTAAAAAAGAAAAATGTTTGTGCTACTCTATAAACAAGCCAACGTATAAACCTTTCAGTCTTGTTGCTTTATTTATGTCTTTATAGATCTGGTTTTAAGCTATTTGCATACAATTTACAAATTCATATTATAATTCTCCAGTATATTTATGATTTTATAGTTGTATATATTTTAGCTCCATGAGAAATATTTATTTCTGTATGCTTCTGTTGCTTATTATTTAACAAAAACATTACATTGCATTTGATAGTTTATGTGTCTTCTTTACAATAAGACATTTTTATTTGAAAAGGGAGAAAGAGGTACTTTGCCACCACAAATAGACACAAATGGAAGACATTATTGTGGGTATGCCAAACACAAACACACACACACACACACAAACACACACACACACACACACACACACACACACGTGCACACACGTACCATCACCACCACCACCACCATAATAGAAACAATTAGAAAACAATTTACAGAATATTCCAGACTCCTTTATCTCCATGTTGGTCTACAAAATATTGAAGCTACTAATTTTTTCAGAGATAATAGGAGGCTATTCTATATGGAGGAAACTATTTTTGAGAAATTAAAGGTTTCTGATAAGTTTAATACCTGTAAACTGTTAGCCATTTGAAAATTCGAATTGGCAAAAAGAGAAGCCATTCCAATTTTTAGCTGTCTCTCCTAAAAGGGTAAAGTTGGATAGAAGATAAAATCTCTAATTATAATAATTAGAGAATATCAAATGAAGAGGGAAAAGTGCCAATATTCTAAAAACGTTAGAGAAATCATTAATAATACATATAGGTAAAGTAGAGAAATATTGAAGAAATAAATGTTATTTGACCCTAGATGTGATATAAAGGATAATGTCACATACAGATGTGCCTGGCAAAATAAACTGTAAAATAATATTAAAATAATAGACAAAATGTAATCCAGTTTTCTATGTCATTGGGCTAGGTGATGTGTAGGCGTATAAGCCATGTCGCACATGACTGCTGCCCTAACTTTGAAAGTATTTTGTATTCCCACCAAGTAAATAATCACAATATTGTTTTTTGGAAATAATTAACAAAGACGTTTTCGTTTCATATTTGAATCAAAGATTTGTAGGACTATATTTATAATTAATCCTTATAACACTTTATATCTGCCACATCATCATACTTCCCATTTTGAAATGCTGGCGGCTTTCTCTGGTTATGTAAAATTGCCTGTGAAATAAAAGATGGTCATTTATTACAGATCAAGCATTCATCGCAGCTATCATATTGAACCTTGGGAGGAAATGATGAAAATATTTTTCCAAATACTTTTCAAAAATAATAGCAAGAACTTCAGCATTTTACTTTGTCATTTGAAAAACAAAACAATTTTCTCATTAAGAGTTAACTAAAATGACATGTATTTTTTCACCTATACCAGCAAACTAGACCCAGCTCACTGGCATCCTGAATTCTATTCAATTCATTATCTTTTGTACAGTCACTCTGATTCCTAACAAT
The DNA here is from genome assembly GCA_963574635.1 of Cheracebus regulus. Classification (NCBI taxonomy): domain Eukaryota; kingdom Metazoa; phylum Chordata; class Mammalia; order Primates; family Pitheciidae; genus Cheracebus; species Cheracebus regulus. The sequence continues at coordinate 135,207 of CAUYQU010007396.1, forward strand.
GGGGTTATCTTTTTCTTGTTCCTATATTGAATTAGGGCACAGAGATTAAGGAAGAAGAGATAGGATAGATCCCAGAGATGTTATGTCCCCAATATCTCTCTCTTTAATGAGCACCTCATCGCTTCCAAACTGAAGTATTACAAAAAGCAGCCAAGAATATATTTTAATATTTATTGATTTTTTTACTATATGTCCTAGGTTCTGAGAACTGCCTTTACATATATTATTTCATTGGTTTTCTGCAAGATAGTATTAATTGTTCTAATATAATGAAAAAAAGAATGCAATACATCCTTCTGAGTACATTACTCCATCTTCGCATTTGTGGATCTTTAGAACGTTTTCTTATTCTACGTCTCTGTCTTAATTTGTGTACTTTAAAAAATATATTTTAAAACAATATTGCAAAGGAAATAATTGCTTCCCACTCCCCAAATATGTCTCAGTGGAGCATCTATTCCTAGAATCAATTTTACTCAAAACTTTAGAAGTTAAATCTGTATCTCTTTATATTGTAATAATATATAAATATACTATTATATGGTATAATACATATTTACATATCTTTTAATACAAACATACATATATTTTTGAGCTAAAATAATGCTTCAAATAAATGTCCAGGTTGAGTTGGCACGTTCCAGTGAAGTGAAAAAGGGCTGTGTTATGGTGAACTGTTCACGAGCCTCTGCTTTCAGGCAGATCTGGTTGTGTGTTCCCGTTGCAGAATGTATAAAGGTACAAACTCTATTACTTCATATCTGTGAGTAACGTATTTATATTTAGACAGTTGAATCTACAGCACTTGGAGTAATTTCCCATTGCTTAATGCCACATAATATTAGCTGAATTAAAGAATAAATGAAAAACATGATTATTTGGTTAATATCCGTCTCCCTTGTGAGACTGAGCTTGAGGGTAGGAGTAGCACTTGCTACTGCTAATAAAACTCACTGCTAATAAAATTCACTCTTGTTGCATTTCCAGGGTCTAGCTTGAAACTTGGCATAGTAAACACCCTATAGGTTGAAGTGAGAAATGTTCACACATACACACCCTCACAGAGAAATACCTATATCTTTACATTTAGTTTTGTTTATCTGTAAAAAATGTTGCAAGTTATCTCACCCCAAGTAAAGGATTTATCATACCACTAACACAGCTATCATTCAAGTAGGAAGCCCATTGTACACACATTTTGTTTCCATACACCTTGCAGAATAGTTATTTTATGATGTTAATTAATATTAGCGCAAAATAATTTTATGGCCAGTTTGAAGTCATCTAGAAAAATTTTCTCATATTTGATATTTAATAAAATTATGATATATCTTATGTCTTGATGAAACATATCATTTGAACCTCCTCACAGAGCAGATACAATAGAAATAAGTCTGTGATTAGAATCATAAAACTTTAGGTAGTGAATATGCTACCATATGCTGTGTGTCCGTATGTGAATTGCTTAAACCCATTCTTAGCTTTGAACTTGAAAAATACAATATTCAACCTATCAGCCTCTCTGGGTGGTTGTGAGAAACAAAGAGGCTAATGTGTGGCAAAATGCCTTGTAAACTACAAAACACTACATAAATACGTTGTTATGTTAACTTGTTATTCCTGGCCAAGCACTCTATGGACATTTTGACCAGTTATTCTGACAGATTTGACAAGCTGAGCTTCACATGAAGGAAGAAGACTAACATGGACCCCCTCAGACATCTCTGCATTTCATCTTTCTAACTACTACCGTATTGGTTGATGTAGCAATGGAAGTAAAGTCTCTCTTTGCCATCAATTCCTAATTTTTATATTCCAAATAGAAAAGATCAACATCCTTCAAAAGTGCTCAGATACCACTGCCCTCTACCATGCTAGATTATTTAGAATAGATTCCTGCTAATGGTAAATCAATCACATGTTCATTTAATTGTTTCCCTTTGCATATTATCAACCGAAATTTTGTTGTTATTCTCCATATTCAACATTTCTATTATAAATGAAGATGTGGTGACAAAATCATTTTGAAGATTTTAGAGATAGGCAAGTTTTAAAACAAAAACAACCTTACTATTGTTTTAAGACAAAAACAACTTTACTTTGCCATCACAATGTGGTGATGGCAAATATTTTGGGTGCTTGTTACTTAGTTTGTGTGAGTGATACATATATTTTGAGAACTCTTAACTGTCTTTGAAAATTAAGAATTTCTAAAAATTATGTACATAGGCTCCATTTCCAAAATAGCTTTTCAGGTTGTACTAGTTTTCTGTATTCTTTTTTGCTCTTTCATAATTGCTTCTGATGGCTTGTTGTCAAATATGGAGAGAGACAGAGAGAGAGAGAGAGAGAGAGAGAGAGAGTGTGTGTGTGTGTGTGTGTGTGTGTGTGTGTGTGTGTGTGTGTGTGTGTGAAAGCTGGAGTGTATGTGTTATATCTGTGAGTGAGAACCACAATCATATGTAGACCATATTACTTCAAAGTTATTATTTACAAATTTACTTTTGTAAAATATTATTTTTCCTATTAGATATATTAATTTGGAAAATGCAACATTATACCAAAAGGAATAAAATGTTTAAATCCACAGGATACTAGTGAAGTACAGATAGTTGGTAAGTTTTAATAATAAGATATTTTTTTTTAATTGGCTGGGCTCAGTGGCTCATGCCTATAATCCCAGCACTTTGGAAGGCTGAGGCTGGCAGATTACTTGAGGACAGGAATTCCAGACCAGCCTGGCCAACATGGTGAAGCCCCATCCCTACTAAAATATAAAAATTAGCCTGGCTTGGTGGTGCACACCTGTAGCCCCAAGTACTTGGGAGGCTGAGGAAGAATTACTAGAACCCAGGAGTTGGAGTTTGCAGTAATCTAAGATCTTGCCACTGCAGTCTAGCCTGGGTGAACAGAGTGTGAACTCCATTTCAAATAATAATAGTAATAGATGTTTTAAAATTGTATTTCATAAAACATAGCAACTTTATTTATCTATCAATAACTAGGTTAAGTTACCACATACCTTTTGACAAGCCACTTGGACTGAGGAAGCAGCAGACAAACTATTTCAAGCAATATTGTATTTTTCAACTATCAACCATTAATGGGTGGCTGAATATTTTACATAAGCCATTTTAACTATCTTAAAGTAGACAGTAAAATTCAATTTAAACATTAAAACAATCTTTCCCTACTAAATAAACCATAGGTGTCCCTTACACTTCTGACACTAATGTAATTATTATTAGCTTACAATTCTTATCTGAGACAGTTATATAGATAAAGTAAGCCCTAAGTAACATTAAATCGGCCAATTTGACATTCTTCTCAGTAATGACCCTGACATGGCTGTTTTGCTGCAGAATATGGGTATGATTAAGTAATAGCAGGTGGGTCTTTACTGACATTAGTTATTTACAAGTTCCTTTTTCTGACTTTATCTTAACTCTTTAGAACATAGATAATGGATATATGTTAAATATTTTTGAAAATTCTAGAGCATTTCATAAAGATATAGATGTAAATATGCAGATATATAGACTCCAGCCTATTTACAAAAGATGTTTTATAATATTTCATAAAATTGAAGTCTTGTATAACCACAAATACTCAACTCAATTTCATTCAGACATTTCTTTAATCTTCATTTGCAAGTTAGAGTTTTATCTATTGATAGCATATTTTTTAAATCATTCACTCATTTGCCAAAGAATATTTCCCATACTCACACTGTTATAATCTAATTTTTCATTATTCTTTATATGTGAAATGAAAATATTTATTAATAAAATAGTATTATTACATTAATCATCTATATATAAAATAAGATTAATAATTATTACTGTATAACATTGCTATGATTAACATTTTTTAAAAAGAAAGACCTATATGAAATTACTTTGAAACAAATCATTTCTACTATAAATTGGGGGATTAGGAGATTTCCACTGTAGAACTTGAAGCAATCACACAGGAACTGGATTAGCAGTAAGAAAACCTCCCTTTAATGGATACTGTTACTGAATTCCCCAATTAAGTAGGAGGTCTTGAGGTTGGAATTTAATTGCTCTGCTTAGTGAGCCACACCTCAGATACAGAGGCTTCAATTTTCACATAATATGTGTATGAGGGTTGAGGTGAAGAAAATTGTCACACAACATACCCAATGAAGTAATTAGATTTGAGCACTAAAAACCACACCCAGTTTTAGACAAAAGTTTCTGAAAGATTCTTTATTTGGAACAATATATGAGCTAATTCCCATGAAAACCCAGATATCTGGACTTAAGTAAATTTTCTGGGTGTCCAGTTGTCTGGGGAATAACAAAACATTCCCTTCAAATTAGTCAATTTCTGTTTCAATAATTCTGCATAGTAGTTTCCAAAATCTCAGTGTCTTACAACACAAGCATTTATTTTTGTACATAGATCTGTGGAGTGGCTACAGCACCTGTGTTTCAGCCTGCAGAATGGGCTCAGTTCAGTTCTGCTTATATTTCATCTCAGGACTGCTGTGGTTTGGATGTTTGTGCCCTCTGAACCTCATGTAGAAAATTGATCTCCAATGTGTTAATGTTGGGAGGTCAGGGCTTGGTGAGAGCTGTTTGGATCATGTGGGCAGATCACTCATGAATATGTCCTCCCTGGGGGTGAGGGAACTTTCACACTATTCTTTTCTGGTGGAGCTGGTTTTTTGGTTTTAAAAAGTGCTTGACACTTCCCCACCTTCTCTTCTGTCCACGTGATCTCTTTGCAGAGGCAAATTTTTGAACTGTTAAAATATATTATTTTAAAACTTTTAAAATATATTATTGAGTTTTAGGTAGTCTGTTATGACCACACTAAATGGACTAAAACAAGGTCAAGGTCTAAGCTGACGAAGAAACCACTGTCTAGGCTATTTTTATTTTTCACAGCACAGAGCAAGGCACCTAGAGTATAAGCTAAACCAGGCAAGGTCACAGGAGCACGTGTAAAGCTAACTCATCTTTCATTGGCCAAAGTTATATATCCAAGCCCAATGTCAATGAGGCAGGGAATTATATTACTCCCACTATAACCCATAGCAAGAGCAAAGGTAAAAGAAGAACGCTAAACCAATGATACTATCCACTAAACCCTCAAAGGTGAAAGAGAAGTTAGTGCACCTGTGTACTACTTACCACAACATAATTGTAAAACTACATGTGGCAAGAGTTTTAAGACTGCAAAGGCAACATAAGACACATTTGATTATATGTCTTTAAGATATTTAGTGAGTAATCTCAAAACTTGCAGTCACGCCATTATTGGGAGATAATTCTCCATGGATCTTTATGTCATGTAAGCAAGGCAATGACTACCCTTTGTCCAGGATTATCTTTTAAAGGATTTTTGCATAGTAAACAGCCTTGAAGACAGATGTAATGTCTCCCTCTGGAGTAAAATGCAAGCATGCTTAAAGCTTAATATCCATATGTGCTTGAACAAAAAATTATTCATATTATTTCTCACTTTTCAGAAAAATGTATATTTGTTACTATTTATATTATAGTTTTTACTTTTCAGAATATATGTATTTATATATGTAAATCAAGCTTGTTAATTATGCTATTCAAATTGTCTATACCCTTATAGATTTTTTTTGTCTGCTTGATTTATCAATTACTGTGACAGATATATTAAATCATTCATTCTGATGGTACATTTGTCTATTTCTCTATGTGTTTATATCTTTTTTGTGCTACATATTTTAATCATATGTTGCTAAGTATACAAAAGTTTAGAATTAGAATATCTTTCTGTATAAATGATTTTGCAATTATTTAGTGTCTCTTTTTATCTATAATGATGTTCTTTATATCAGTATCTTTTTTCTTGAATTTCTATAGCATCTGCTCACAAATTCACTTCTCTGGTTCTAAGTTTCCTGTTCTTGGAAACTAGTATGAACAAATACTGCAGATGGTTCTCAAAACACAAGGCAGATATTTATTTTGTAACTAAGATCACAACAGTGACAATGTAATCTAGAAAATTGAAGTTGTGATGATAGCTCCTTGATTCCTACATTTTCAGAAGTGGTTGAGTTTATTGCTCCCATGGGTAGGCAGTTCTGAGGCATTTCTCTGGTAGTCATTCTTGGGGATTATACTGTATCACCCAACAATTTTATACTTAATTTCTTCTCTTATCCAGAGTATATTCTGTCACTGAAACTCACATAATACAGTAAGTAACTTACAGCACCACTCTGGTGATAGGAATCTGGAATTGATTCCTGTTTGGTCTCCATGGCAGTGATTGAATTATTTTCAAATAGAGTACCAGTAACCTCTACATGCAGATTGCAGATGATTTGCTTAAATTATCATTCACAGTCCCTCTTTGGCAGACCGAATGAGTGCTGCCATAACATCACACTGTGGAAATGAGGAGTATAAGACCATAAGGATGAATGGTTGTTTTATGCACTGGCGAGTTTAAAGTAGCAATAACATGATAGGTTTTAAGTCCTAAAAAAAAAAAAGCCATGGTAGAAAGAAAAACATTTCCATGACCACCCTAGAAAAATTTAGAGCCAGATGCTATGGTTTGAGAAATTATAGCATACATTAAATTCACAAAATCTTCTAGTATCTTATATACTAATTAGAGTATTCATTGGAAAAAGCTTGGAGACTGATACTGAGAATGATATATTTAAGATGATGCAATTGATTTAAATGACTCTCAAGCTCTCACTCTCACGAAGCCTCACTTGCCTGCAGAATCATGCCTTGCTTCTAGACCCTGAAGGGGTATTACCTCATGTCCACCTCCACTGCCTGTCAGTTCTAATGGGGCCACCCAAGACTAAGGTCAGCTTCAGTATGCTGGGTCCCAAAGGACCAGAACATTTACATACCATAAAAAACACAATATTGTAATATTAATACATATATGGCAAATAAATCAAAATTGTGGGTAAAACTAATTTCTGAGAACACAAAACCAAAATAGAGAAAACATAGTTTCAGATTGATTGGATTTATTGATATGAATGTATATATACCACCCATGTAGTATATATAGTGCTGTCTGGTAAAAATATAATAAGAAACATACATGTAATTTTAATTTTTTAGTAGCCACACAAAAAGCACAAAGAAGCAGGTGAATATAATTTTAGTAATATGTTTCTTTTTTCAATATATTTAAAATGTTATCATTTCAAAATAAAATCAAAACTATTAATGATATATTTTTCTTTTACTGTTCTTCCAAGTCCACCATGATTTTACATTTATAGACTATCTCAATTTCAGATGCTAAATTTTTAGCAGAAATACTTGATTTATTTACATATAATAAAACAAATTGAGGAAGTAGATTCAAATCCCCAAGATTTTCCAAACATAATTAAACATTTTCCAGTAACAGAATAAAGTATCAAAATAATGTTTGACATTAATATTTGCATCCATATTGAAAAAACTTCCGTTGACATCATCAGGAAGATTTAGCAGATAATTACTTTAGTAAAACCAGAATAGTCTACTACATACTTGTAAGGAAAGAAAGAAGGAAGACTAGAAAGAGGAGAGGAAGGAAACGGTAGAAGAAGAGAGGATGGGAGAAAGGGAGGGAAGAAGTGAGGAGGAGATGGAAGAATGAAGGATTAAGGAAAGAAAATAAGAGTAACAAAGGGTTTCTGGAAATTAACAATATTATCAATAGATAGAACAAGAGCAGAGATGAATTTCAAGGGCCAGTTGTTGATGTGAACAATAAGCTGAAAACATATCCTAGTATAAAGAACCCAAGAAAAAAGAAGGCAGACGTGAGAAAAGAGTTAGTGAGATTTACTCTCAGTTGTTTAACAATTGCCTATGAGAGCTTCAGAGTCAAGAATGAGGCACTACAAACAAGACAGAAAACACAAAATCCCTGGAAAATATTCCTGAACATAGTCTTCAAAGATTTGACTGTTCACAAATTACTGAAACAAGATAAAAGAAATAATGTATATGCAAAAATATCCTACCCACAGGGGTTAAAAATCAAACTGACCTAAGACAGTGCTGATAACACAAGATTCTGCAAACCTGTGTAGCGATGTCTTGAAAGTTTTGAAAACTATGCAAGCAAACAATTTTGAACTTAAAATTCTAAGTTAATGTATTGCAGTGTAAAGCAAAATAAAGACATTTTCAGTCATAATGTAATGAAATTGCTCATTACCATTATCTTATATAAAACTAAATATTCTGGCCAGGCACAGTGGCTTACGCTTATAATCCAGCACTTTGGGATGTTGAGGCAGATGGATCATGAGGTCAAGAGATTGAGACCATCCTGCCCAACATGGTGAAACCCCATCTCTACTAAAAATACAAAAAATAGCCAAGTGTGGTGGCACATGCCTGTAGTCCCAGCTACTTGGGAGGCTGAGGCAGGAGGATCACTTGAACCTGGGAGGTGGAGGTTGCAGTGACCTGAGATCTCGCCACTGCACTCCAGCCTGGCTACAGAGTGAGACTGTGTCTCAAAAAAGAAAACAACAACAAAAAATAGATATTCTGAAAGATTCTCTTGGAAAAGGAAAAGGAAAAATAGAAGTAGAAATATGAGAAAAATGAAATAAGGTAGAAAAATTCATGGCAGAATGGTTTCAGGATGAAGAAAAATAGGTGAAAATATATTTTTGAAAAGTGATTGTCCTAGATGTTTAGAAAAATGTACTTTGGCCAAGTTTTAGGGACACAGGGATTATTTTCTTTCCTCATGTTAGTCTAACTGCAATATCTGGAGTGACTGATATTCAACATCATGATATATTCAATGTCAACGAAAAATTTAAGAAGGATAATGTTCTTACTATTTCAAAGCGTAGAGCAAAAGTTAAAAATTGTAAAATGAAAATATACATAACAAAACCAAAAAAATTTAGACATGAGGAAAGGTGGGAGGTTATACAATGATGAGAAATTCTTTATCTCATAGTGAGCATAAAAAAAAAAGTCAAAGTTGATTTTCTAAATTCTAAGAACATTATGTAATATATTTTAATTATATGCTTATAAGAAAGTTTGTTTTATTGTTAGGTTCTGGTCTAGAGATCATTTTGAATTAAAAGAAAATCATGTCTCTATTCTAGTTTTTGCATTTAATATATACAGCATATTTATTAATAGGTTTAAAAATTCTGTTTCTAGAGAAAATAGAAGTAAACATGAACATTTGAAATGACTGGCAAAATATCTTTATATGTTCTCACAAAGAAAATGCACTTTTGAAAGCTCCCATGAGGGAAACTTCTTTTCAATTGAAGACGGAAAAAAAAAAATAGGGTAGAAGATAACCAAATAACCAAAATAAAAAAGGTTTCTGAGGAGAAAACTACTACTACACAGCAGAACTCCTCTATGTGTTCAAAATCCTAATGTTTTTCTTAAGGAGTTGGGATGAAGTCAACAAGTCCCAAATCAGTCTTTCTATATTAAAAAGAGACAAAAGGGATGATCTAATGAGCTTAAACTCAGAGCCACAGAGATAATGAGAGCCAGAGACCTTGGTCTGTAAGCAGCAACTCCCTTTGTTTCACATTGAATACCCTCATCTAGTTATTAGTTCTTCTTCTAGTAATCTGTCAAACAATGAGGGGCTAGAATTTTAAAAGGTGCGTTGCACAGAAAGCAAGCCAGTGCTGAGCTAGTGAAAAGGTGAGATAATGAGATTGACATTGCTGACACTGGAAATCTGGTGATATAAAGATTAGTTTCCAATCAAATTACTCTCATATTCACTTATAGCCAAATAAGTAAAGAGGCCACCTGTAAAGTATTTTCCCCATGAGCAATGGTATGGAGACTATTATAATAAACACATGTTTTAGGCAGCAAGGAATTCAGTGGAAGTTGCTAGACACACAGGTTGTTTAACACTAAATAAGATTCTCCTAAATGAATGATTCATCCATAGTAACAACACTAACTCATTATTGACTTTCAGTTTATAACTATTTTCATTTTTTCCAATCTGTTGCAGTGCAATAGAAGTGGTGGTTTGTTGTGTTGTTGTTTTTAAACGTTGTTTTAAGTACATAATTTCACTCCGTTTGTGCCAGGAAAATGCCCAAACACCTTCATTAGAAATAAAGCAAATCTGTTCAACAGTACTTCGAACAGCAGGCACTATATGCTTTATTGAACAGAAAAGCTTTAACAAACCTTATCGTGTACACATGTTCATTGTGCCTGTGTTCTGTTTATGTTCTCAAACTTCCTGAAAATGTGGGTACAACAACAAAGTAGTGTTTAGCTACCCTACTAACTTGGCCAGGTGGTTGATTATATGGTTTGGCATATTTTTTGCAGGTGGTATACAAAATCATATGTATGAGCTGTTCATCCCACTGAACAGTTTTTTGTTACATTTTTTGCTAAATGACACAGCCCCAGCCACACATAACAACACATAATGATGCCAGACTGATATCTTCCCTGGATTCATTTAGCTTTGCAAAGAATTCTCTAAGAAAGACATTTTCCTGCCTTCATTTCTGTTTCATGCTGGGTAATGTTGGCAAGAATTATTCATGGCACATGTGAGCAATTCAAAGAAATATTGTAAAAAAAAAAAAACAAGGCAGCTTTGCAGAGGTACGCTATCTGCTTGATGACTTGGCATGCTGCCCCTGGTACTTGGCATAGCACCCTAGCTGCTGGCACAGGGGATATTATATATACTTGCCATTGGGCCTCTACTATGCTACTTGCTGTGCACGATCAATATAGACCAACTGCATAAACAACTGGATGAACCTTGTATCTGAGGGATAGTAAATAGCATTTGAATTATTTTACATAAATCTGAAAATGTAATAGCGGTTGACATTCCTATTAGTATTATATCTGTGCACGATGATCATAATTGAGTAACATTAAATTTAGTTTATTGAACAGCAGTCCACTGCTCGCTTTACTGTGACTATGATCTGTGTAATGAAACCAGCAGTACGAAAAATTCTCTCAGTTGGTACACTTCCTGGAGAGCAGCCAAAGTATTTATTGCTATTTGTGCAATTAATGGCCACATCGATTTCTTTTTTTTTCCTAGTAAATAGTAGATAAGTTGTGCGAAGTTTTCTTAGCTCTTCAAGGTTTGTTTCAGCTGTAATTAATGTGACTATAAGAATAATAATCAATTGTTCTTAGGAACTGGTTTTCATGTCTGCAGCATTTGCAACTTATACATTACTCTTGTTTGAAATGATTAAATTGATAAGTGACTCTATTGCCAAAACAATCCCATATGCTGAAGTATGATTTATTAATGTTCAAAAATCAGAAGGTAAAACTTCACTAGCCAAAATGCTGTGGTGGTTAATCATCTGTTCTTCCAGCTAATTCCATAATCCTCAATGTGACAATCAATTCATCATGCTGAAATGGCAAATTCATATAAATCATATTTCCAAGTTCTACATGCAGTCAATAAAATATATTGCACATTTCCCATAAATTATGTGATATAATGTTAATTTATTTTTCACATTAAAAACTCTAACTACCCTATGTGTTTATATATTGTGCTGGTAAAGTGATGAGCCTCATTTTGGCACATCTAGACAATTATACCATGCACAGGAAAGAAGATGTGAAGCCCTCTGATTTAGGAAGAATTCACAGAAATACTGGGCAGTCTGTCTCCTCTAATATGATCAAGTGTTCTTATGTCTTCTCCTGCTTTGTTGTTATGTCTTACTAATAAGGATTCAAAGATCTTTAGTGCATTTCTCACTTGCAGGAGATGGGTAAAAGAAAAAAGGTCAGTCTTGGCATCATCTTAGGCATTCTTGCTATTGAAGGAATTGGAGTAATCTGCATTCCAGTTCATATGCTCCTCTTTCTTTTATTTCAGTTCCACACACCACCTAATTTCATGGAGTTCGAGTGAACACTCTGCAATTTCTTTCTTTCTTTTTAATCTTATTCTCTAAAATCTATGTAGTATACACAATAAAGAACTAAAATATAGTAACGTAGCCTTTCCAGACATCCCAATGGGTCATGTGATTCATAATTATCTAAGGAAAAGAATTGTAGAGGAAGGGGCTTTTTGTCTTTAGTAGACAAAATCTCTGATGTTGCCCTATTAAAAATAGTATTCTGCAATTTCTGAATATGATGTGGGCATGGCACAATAAATGTCTAACTTTACTCCATTTTGTAAGTCACATTAAATGTACTAAATTATGCAACAGTTCAGAATCCCAAATACTCCCTAAAGGAGAATCTGTCTGTACATATTTAAGGCTCAGATAGTCCACAGAAATAATACATTTAAGGAAAACAGTCTGGATCCTGAGTTTCTTTTCCTCCTGACTTCTGTTTGTTATTTCCCATAAATCCTTTATATCAATACTACTTTTTATCTGCATTTTAGATCTGTTGTGGTGCATCTAAAAACAGCTCATCACTTGATCTATCTGACTGTTATTCATCCTCGATCTCAATGTCTTGGTTATCCTTAGGTCTGACATGCAATTTTTCTTCATATGAGGAGATTCTTGACTCAGTTCCTGTAAGTTAGTTTATGAAAAGAACAATGAAGAACTTGTCATATACAATCTGATTTTGTTGAAAAATTTCTTTTTTTTTTTAAATAAAAAGGCCACGCATGATGGCTCACACCTGTAATCCTTGCACTTTGGGAGGCCGAGGCAGGTGAATCAACTGAGGTCAGAAGTTCCAGACCAGCCTGGCCAACATGGCAAAACCCTGTCTGTACTAAAAATACAAAAAATAGTCGGCTGTGATGGCAGGTTACTGTAATCCCAGCTACTTGGGAGGCTGAGGCAGGAGAATCACTTGAACCTGGTGGGTGGATGTTGCAGTGAGATCAAGGCACTTCACTCCAGACTGGGTGAAAGGGTAAAATTTCATCTCAAAAAAAAAAAAAACCCAAAATGTTATTTTGGAATTATATGTCTCCCACTTAGAATGAAATTAACATTTTTTTGGTAGTGACTCATTGATATGGATTGCCATCCAAAAAATTGTTCTTTCCTTGAAATGTAATTATTAATATTTACATATAAGAAATGATGCTTCTACTGGAAAAGAAAATTTGTCTTAAAGATGATTTACTAGTAAGACTAAAAACCACTATATTCAGGGTAACAAGTTAATTCAGTATACAAAAGCTGGCAAAAGGAGAGGGTTCAGGGGCAAGAGACAAGATCTGGCTGACAGAACAGAGCAGTTAGCACTTGCTACTTGGGTACCTAGGGATGTGGGCACTAACCTCTGTGATGATTGTATTTTAGCCTAAGATGCAGCATAAGCTAATATATGTTGTCACAGACTGAGCCATAGAAGTCTATGGAACACAGCTCCTTGTTACAAGAAGGGCTTACTCTACAATGTTGTATGACTTAACAATATAAGAGCTGGAATGGAACCATAGTTTTTCATTCCGAAATTCTTGCTCTTTCAGCAGCATGAACTTCACCCATTAGGTAACAGGAAGTGTGTGTGTGTGTGTGTGTGTGTGTGTGTGTGTGTGTGTGTGTTTAAGGAGCATTTCATGAATATGATCCCATATGAACACGGGTGTGCAGATCTGAACTTAGCTCTCCCTTGCTCAAAACACTTCAGTGGCTTCTAATTATATTTATTCTAAACTATTAATACTTGGGATTTCAATCACAGCACAAAGGAGGAGGAAATAAATTGAGCCACTTGGGGCCAAGTTTAGGTATTTTACCAGAATTAAATTAAAATTCTATTGCAATCTGTAGAACAACCACTAAGAAAATAGAGCAAAACCATATAGTTTTTAAAACAGGCCGGGTGCAGTGGCTCATGCCTGTAATCCCAGCACTTTGGGAGGCCATGTAGGGCAGATCACAAGGTCAAGAGATTGAGACAATCCTGGCCAACATGGTGAAACCCATCTCTACTAAAAATACAAAAATTAGCTGGATGTGGTGGCTCATGCATGTAGTCCCATCTACCCGGGAGGCTAAGGCAGGAGAATCGCTTGAACCTGGTAGGTGGAGGTTGAGGTGAGCCAAGATGACGCCACTGCACACCAGCCTGGACGACAGAGGGAGACTTCGTCTTAAAAATAAATAAATAAATAACAAAAATAAAATTATTTATTTAACTCACTATAAAGCAATAAAGTAATCACAGGAGAACAAACACACAAGACAAATTGAAAGCAAATATGAAAATGATAGATGCAAATTCCACAATATAAGTTAACTAAAAAGGTAGTGATCATCAAATTGGATTTAAAAATCAAGATTCAACTATATGATGTTTTTGAGAGACATACTGCTGTGTATAACTTTATGTTTAGTTATAGGAACTCCTTTCAGTGAATGAATGAGATTTTGCAGTCATTGGTCTTCCAAAATAGCACATTTCATAATAGTTTTGTAAATTGGGTTGTGATAATCAGTGATACACTTTCAAAAAAGATATACTTCATTAAATTGTTTGTAGTCTTTCCTTCTTTTAATACAATTAAAACACTCATATGAGGTATTTAGTTTAGTCAAATTTATAGAGACAGAAAAGAGAATAATGATTACCAGGGACTGGGGAAGGATGGAATGAGAAGCTGTGTAATGGGTACATAGTTTCATTTCTGAAAGACGAAAAATGTTCTGTGGATGGATGGTGGTGTTGGTAGCACAGCTATGTGACTATACCTAATGCCACTGAACAATACACTTAAAAATGGTTAAAATGGCAAATTTCATATATTTCTACCATAACATTTGAAGTAATTTATGAAAATATTAAATAATGATGTTTACTAGCATAATGTTTAAAGTCAGTTGCAGTCACTCAATAAATGTCTTTATATCCTTGTATTTTATTTCATTATCAAAGATAGACTAACTAAGGTCCCAATTATCATCTAACACATCTGAAATTAAAACTTCCCAGGAAGCAGCAAGTCACCCTTTCCCATCCCTACTGTTTCTCTCTATTTTAGGCCCCATCTTCTTGAGAATAATCTAGCTGCTCAGTATTTTCCATTTCCCTATGAGATCTCAGGGACTTGGTTAAAGTCCATGTCCCTTTTTGTTTAAATGTTTCCTTTGACTCTCCAGAGCTAACAAAATATAGTCCAGTCCCCATAATCTAGTCTTGAAGACGCTTTATTTTTTCACTGAAGTCAATACTTCTTTTACTCTGCAAAATATTGTATTTTGGGTCCTGAACTTTTCTCTCCTATCCAAACATACCATTCTCTTGTATACTTCTAGACCACTAAATTTCTGTAGAGAATTACTTCCCCACTCACTAATAATGTAAGAAGGTAATATTGACAGGGTATATCTATTGCCTTTAATTGTCACCTCCTCCGTGATGTCCTTTTCACCTCAGATTCTTCCAGAATTAACACTGATGGTCAGTCTTGGCCATGTTATTTGATCTGACCAGTGAAATGTAAGTGAAATTGGCATGTGTCACTTCCAGATAAAAAAAAAATTAAGAGTCAGAAATAACTTCTCAGAGAATATTGTTTTATCTTGAACTCCATAATGGAGATAATATAGAGGAGAATAATAGCCCAATGATGAGGATAACATTAGTCTTTAAAAACCACTGCAATTTGGGGTTGTTTGGTATGACCGAGATTATCTTACTAATACAAGTTCTAACAATGTTCTGTCTTACTAATTTGTCTATAGAGCTAGCTCTTCTCGCTAAACTATGAGATTCATTGCATCAAAAATTGCTATTTATCTTGGTTATTTTAATGCCTAGCACTTTACTCAGTTCAGAGATGTTTAATATATTTTTTTGTATGAATGGACACATAAATGAAAAGAAAGGATAAAATTTTAAAGCTATTCCAGCCGTTATTGTTATGTTCAACTATTTGGAGTTATTTCTCACTGTATCCGAAATGTTGCTTACTCAGTATTCATATATGTGAGTACTTTCATCAACTGGTTTGTTGGGTTAATGATTTGGTCATTCCTTGAAGAGACAGTGATTTAACCTAATAGAGATCAAAGCTCCTGATGTTGCCTGAATTTAGAGTAGATAAGTATTGCACCTTTCTAGTGTGTGTTTCACCATTTTGTTTATGGAGTGTGAAATATATAGCCTTGTGCTGTTTCTGCACCCTTCATCCATGCATAGCCAACAATATACTGTACACACCATTTCTGCTAACCTTGGCAAATTAGCAGAGGTATTTGTGTAATCAGGCAGTTGAGTGTTTGTGTAGTTTATCACTTTTTATGAAAAGGGAAATGTGTTAAGGAGGATTAAGCAGAAAAAATAACTATCAGTGGCTTATATTTAGAATATTGCTGTGGTAAAATAAGAAAAAATAAAAATGATGCCAAGTGTTTCATTAAAAATTATCAAGTTACATTAATAAGGTGATATGACAAAACCAAAACTATACAGTTTATTATTTTCTTGTCAGTGAGAAAGTAGAGAAACATTTGTCTTCTTTTATTTTTATGAGAACACTAGTCCACCTTTAATTCCGTGTGACTAGCTCCCCGTATTTTTTTTTTTAGCTAAGATCGTAGTCCTTTGAGAACAATGTTGACAGCTTTGAGCTGACAAAGAATCATTATAATCAGTGCTGAAGATATGAAATCACAATGAGAGAATTCATGTTTATAGTAACAGGGACCACACACTGTGATAGTTTGCATTAGGAACTCAGCAGGTGCAATATGCAAAACTGAATCACAGTAGTGGATTTGAGGATATAAAAAGGTCATTTTTGTTCAAGTACCTGTCTACTGTGTTAAAATAAAAAAACAGAATATTTCCATAAAATTTTGCAGAAAACATATTGTGCATACATGAACTTAAAGATTTCCATAGTGTTTGTCTAAATTATATTGTTTACCTTAATGTCAACAGCCTTTGAGTGCTGAATACAGAAGTTGATTAAAAGCATTATAGATGTCATTTTATATAAGCAAGAAAAAAAACCTCAAGAAATTGCAAATGGCAGATCTTATAAATATTCAAGTAGACAAAATCACTGGAACATTTTTCAATTGTTAAGGAGTGGGCTGAGCTGTAGAGATGAGGTGTGAAAAACTATTATGACAGTGAAACCCTATGTTTAAGTGCTGTCAATTCTCTGTAACCACTAGGGTGCACTGAATGTAATGGCATCATATTTATTCTACTCTTTTACATGGGATGAGAAAGGTAGTTTTGCAAGGAAAGTTAGATTAGTTGTCCCTAAGAAAATTGCCAAGTAAATGAACTGTTATTCTTAGAACCGTCTCTTTCCTCTATGTTCTAAACCTAGTTGATATCTTAGTAATAGTTCTCTTCCATATATTTCACTCATTCATTTTTCAACAGTGCTTTACAAAACACCTATGCTGCCTAGGCACAAGAGGATCATGGAGGTATAGAACATGATCTCTCCTTTTGAAGCATCTACAGACTAACAGAAGAGGTGAACACATAACCATAATTACAGCAATGTCATTAGAGATATGGGAGCCACAAAGAAGAAAGTGCTGTACTCTGCCTGAGTTAGTAAGCATTCACAAAGATGCCAGGCTATGAGATGAGGTTTTTTCCTATGGGTATGCACTCCCTGGGTAAAAAACGGGTTAGTCAAGGCAGAGAGAACATCACATAAAATGCACACAGAAAGCATTCAGCAGCTTGCTGAGATCGACTTCCAAAGGGTTTATGAGAAGCAGCTAAACAGAAATAGGAAAGTGGGCAAAATCATGCAACTATGCTGAGGAATTTGGGTTTTATCTTGTTTAATTAAGAGTCGTAGAGGAATATTAAACAGGAAGGCAATATTAATAGGTTTGCCTTTTAAAGAATTTGGAAGATTTTTCAGGGGAAACTTAAAACTGCACGTGAAAAGAAGATCACTGAAAATCTAAACCCCATTTTCTCTCCCCACTATTAATACTTGTAGTCTTGAAAGTTAAAGATACTCATTTTAAATGCCTATTGCCTACAGCTTACAAGTATTTGTATGCTTTCAATAATATATTCTGTGCAATAATAATTCAAATCACAATAAAACTAAGTAAAATTTCTTGTACTAGGCTTTTGGGAAGCCTGATAGTTTTTAGGTAATCACTGAAAACCACCAGCAGCGGGGAGCATGAATTGTAAGAAACTTCACTTTCCAGTCTTAGTGGAAAGATGCAGAGGCAGAGGGGTGTGATGGCCTTGGATTTGTCCTGGACCATCCTGACTCTTCAAACTACGGTCCCTAAAATGCTACACGCAATTCTTTACTCTTAAGCACTAAGGGATCTTTTTGCCATCTTCCCTCTTGCTCTTATTGCTTCTCCTCAGTCTTTTAATTAAATTCCAAATTGTGTTAACTGTTATTATTTTTAGGTAGACTCAAAAGTCCTTGTGGACTACAAATGAAATGTTTATGTGTAGTAGTCGGAATTTGTCTCATCACTAAAATGGACTTCCTTGGGCACTTGATAGAAGTCCCTAAACGTCAGTGGCCCTTGCTTAAAAATGGAAAACTGAATTCTGTTTATCACACGTCGAGTGAATTACTTCTATATATAAATGCATCTCTCTGAAAAACAAGATTTACTTTGTAAATGATTGTGTTACATTAAAATGCGTTTGACAATGTTTACCGCTAGTTTGGAATATCAGAGAAGAATAGTGTAAACGAATTTTTAAAAATAATTTTGTATAATAGCATGGATGGGAAAGAAGCAGTTTATAATATAATGTCAAAATATTTTTCTGATCAAAGAAAAAATAATACCGATAGCTTGTCACAAGGTAACATTAAAATATAAATAAAATTTATATTAAAATATAGACTGGGTTTAAAAACTAGGTTCCAGGTACTCAGTATTAACTTCAAGATGCTATTCAGTAATTACTAGTATTTAGGTTAGTTCACATAAAAATGCTGTGCTGGCTAAATGATTCCTAGAAATATTTGGAAGATCGTTCTAATGTTGTACTTTGGGTATGATGTATGACATAATGGTTTGTCTCTCTCACACTCTAGTGATCCTAAGTTCTCATTCTGACTCCATTCCTGGAATTTACAACATTCACTCAGATACCCAAAACTCACTCTCTTCAACCATATTGGATGACAAGTTATTTAGTGTTATGGGCAATGCTAAATGCCCTGGTCAAAAATTTGACATGTGCTACTTTTTCCCAATAAAATAAATAAAGTAAACTTTGAATGTTTTTACAACTTTATAGGGAAAGATTTAAGGGCAAGAGAAAATATAAACACTTCTAACAATAATAGTAGTAATAACAAAATTATTGATTTAAAGTTTTAATAATAATTGAGAAATTTAATGATTAATGGAAATAACCAACTTGTTTTTTAAGCTACTCCTTTCTTGTAGTTTTGAATTAGACACAATTCCTCATTCTGTCTCCAAACATTTACTTTGGGTCTTAAAGTATAAGCCAGGCACAGTAGTACATGCCTGTAGTCTCAGCTACTGAGGAGGCTGAGATGGGAGGATTGTGTGAGCCCATGAGTTTGATTCCAGCCTGGTCAACGTGGTGGTACAATTGAGATGTTATCCCTAAAAATTTTTTAACCTAAAATATTGTACAAAGCAACAATAGTTTTAGTTACTTGTTTTTATTACTGGTAATGGAAGTGAATTCAGTTTTATTTAATGAAAAACTGATATCTTACGGATCCAAAATTAGTTTGAAGTTCTTATAAGATACCATGCATTTTCTCATATTCAAAGAGATTTTTAAAAACACAGATGTTCTATAGTTTTATTAAAATGTTCTATGTTCAGTATATCTGAACTAGAAAGATGGTTCTGAATGTGAACCAATATTGCCAACATGTGAACTTCACACATATTTTTTTATTTCTTTATTTTACATCCATTTGACACTTACTCATAAGTTCAACCTCATGACAGACACTGCCTGTGGAGAGTTTACTCTCAAGTGAAAGAAGGCACAAATGAACACAAAGTACAATAAAATATTATAGGCAAATATTAGGACATTGAGCACAAACATGGTTCTTTTCTTCCATTAAATTTCAGTAGGGAATATAGCCTTAGAAATGCTAGAAAATAAATTATTACATTTGCCATAATGCCTAAAATGAGAAATTCAGTGTTAGGAAAAAAAATTTTTTTAATAAAATAAATCACATTTGTAACACCTTGAAATTTACAAAATATTTTTTATAGCTCTCTTTTTTTTTGTCTATTGATACTACTGTCACACACCATACGCACATAACAGCTAATGGTTTACATATTTATGCACATTGCCACATTTCATTCCTACTTCAGATTGATTGCTAAGGTAGCAATTACTATCGTCATGTTACTGATGATGAAATAGAAGACAAGGTAAGTTAAATAATTTGTCAAAAGTCCACATAGCTATTGGTGTGAAAAGAGAGACCCAAACCCAAACTTATCTGACTTTAAATCTCGTGCTTTCTACTGTGAACAAGACAAAGATTATTCTACTATTTATAAATGAGAAAAAAAGAGTAATTAATTTGCTCATGGTAAATTAGAGGGTATATATTTGAATGTAGGGTTTCTGACTAAGCAATAAAAATACTTTTCATTTTAACTTGCTGACTGATGACTCTTTTGTGTCGTATGCTAGCATTTTAAGTAAATTAAGAGGTGAATAAACATTCACGCTATACATTTTTACTAAAGTTTACTGAATGCAATTATGAAATTTTCTAGAATTTAATATTTGTATCACATTAAAGCATTTGAAATTTTTTACTCTAACTGTAGAATATATAAGCAAAACTAAGAACAACTCCCCTTAATCACTGACAAATTAATAATCTAGTTTTTATTCATAGTATTTTGCAACTGATCCCATGGTATCCTGAAACCATGTACCAGTTAGTAACTAATACATTTTCAACACTACGTTATGGGTTCCATAAAGAACAATTGTAGTTATAACTTAGGTTTAAAAATTGTGAAAATTAAGAGTCACAGCCCAGTAGAGTGAGGACGGTATCTATGTGGGGCTGGGATAGGGGGTGACTGCTGAGAAACATCAGAGCCCAAGAAGCAGTGAAAGTGATGTCCATAGGAAGACATGATCTGGGATAATCTGGTGTGGAGTCATGGAACCCAACGGTGTGAACAGAATATCCTCATAGCCAGGTAGCCCAAGGGAGAATCCAAAAATAGTGATGAGAATATATCCATTGGAGAGACATAGAGACATCTAAATAATAGCAATGATTGTAACCCTTGAATTAAAGAGGAAACCAAGAGCCCATACTTTAATAAATAAAGTAATAAACACTCAGATGGCAAATGTGATAACTACATAGTTCAAAATGCTCCCTCCAAAACTTTTAAAAGTTACCAAAGGAAAAATAGTAACTTCACAGTTGGAAAAGCCTGGCAAATAACTTACTTAAGTGGTCAGAGTGAATACCATCAGTAATAGAATCAAAATCATTCTCTATCTGACAAAATACAATGAGAAGGCTCATAGTATTCTTTCTGTGGTATTCTGCCAAATGCTTATAGCCTAAATGTAATGGTATGGACACTGAAACCCATATTGAAGGAGATTCTGCAATCTTCAAAAGTGTTAAGGTCATGAAAGTCAAGGGAAGACTGAAAAAGCTGCCAAATGACGTAGACTAAAGAGACATGCCAACTGAACCAGACATGTGATTTGGAATTGTATCAGTTTTCTTTTGCTGTCCTAATAGATGACCAAAAACCTAGGGGCTTAAAATAACTCAAATGTATTATTTTCTATAGGTCAGAATTTCAGTACAGATCTTACTCCAGGTAAAGTCAAAGTTTTGGCGTGGTTGCATTCCTTTCGGAAGACTAGGGGTAAGAGTTGGAGATACATTTCCTCCCTCATTTGGGTTATTGGCACAATTCAGTTCCTTGCACACAGCCCCATACATATTAGAAGCAGCAACTGGATGTGCTCCAAGGCCAATCCTTCCTAGGCTGCCATCTCTCTGCACAAAGCTGGGATCAGTTCTCTGCTTTTAAGGAATCATGTGATTAGATTTGTTCTAACTAGCTATCAGGTTAATTTTCTCACCTCAAGGTCTCTAAACCTAATTATATTTTGCCACATAAGAAATCATATTCACAGATTCTGGCTAATAGGAATATCTTTGTTTTGGGGGTCGGGAGAAAGTACTTCTAAAATTACTGGTACTGGGTGATTTCAGTCAAATGTACAGTCTCCTGAGGGATACACCAAGATAACCCAATGTTTGAAAAGAACATGAGAACATCAGATGTCAGTTTTGCTTTATGCCTACAGTTTTGTAGCGTGGCCATCGGCAGTGTGGGCTACCCAAGCTGTTAGTGTTAGTTGCTTACTTTTTTGTTTTTGTTTTTGTTTAAGACCGGGTTTCACTCTTGTCACCCAGGCCTGGAGTGCAATAGCACGATCTCAGCTCACTGCAATCTCCAACTCCCGGGTTCAATCAATTCTCCTGCCTCAGCCTCCTGAGTAGTTGAGATTACAGATGCCCACCACCAGGCCCAGCTAATTTTTGAGTTTTTAGTAGAGCTGCAGTTTCACCATGGTGGCCAGGCTGATCTTGAATTCTTGACTTCAGGCGGTCCACCCACCTTGGTCTCTCAAAATGCTGGGATTACAGGTGTGAGCCACTGCGCCAGGCCATTTGCTTACATTTTTTAAGGATTTTTTGGATTCATCTTATTCAACTGTTAGGCAATACTTATTTTTGTTCTTAAGGTAAGGTAGCCATAACTATGATCACAAATTCTTCTACATTTAGATTTCAATTAAATATCTATATCTCAATAAGCACAATTTACATTGAAAACTGGGTAAAAAATTTCCACAATAAAATATGTTAAATCTGTTAAGAAGTTTTGGTGGATTTCTTTTCTTTAATGTTGTGTCTGTATTAGAAAATGACAATTATCTGAGAGTAGTTTTGCTTTTGATTTACTGTTGATTGAGCTATTTCTACTGGAAAATCATTTACAGGCAAGAACAGTTTCACTAATCCAAATCTGCACTGTTTATGACTTCTGAAATAGAAACCAGGTCAAAAACCCCAGAAGAATAAAATAATTAACCTGTATATAACACTGTATATAACATTGAATCAGTTTTGCTAATACAGTGCCCTGTAAACAATGGATGACTTATTTAAAAGAGACCAAACCAATAGTGAATAAAGTAGAATATCATCCATTCATAGGCACATCAGTTGGTAGCTTTGTCTGGATTTGCAGGTGTGTGTGTCTCTCTGTGTGTATGGTTGTACATCAAAAAAGCCTTAGAAAGACAACTGTGTCCTGATAAATACTGTAAATGTCTAATTCCTGGACCCGGAGAGGCTTTCTCTTCACTTCTTCTAATCATTAACAAAGAGATATTGAATAAAACATCTAATGTTATAAAAATATTTTGCCATTTATCAGGAAAATAGATGATTAAAATCATTTGTTTTCCATATTCTAATTTGAACCTAAAATTCTGCTTATGTATAATAATATATAAATCATTCCTTTAAAAATTTGTTGATTGTCTTTGTCTATTTTAGCTTTTAAATATTTTACAATAGATTTTATTCTGAAAATAAAAATTTCAAAAAGGCACATTAGAATTACAGAAAATAGCTGAGTAAATTAAATTTCAAAAAGATTATTTACTTGATGCTATAAGATCAATAAACATTTGAACTGATCTGAGAATTGAAATTTTCAGAATTTCAATCCAATCCTTTTCTCACTAAATTATAAAAGTATTAGGTAGACATAAAGGCATAAAGGCTTTAACTAAATTTTTTCCATAAGTAGTAATTAAGCTAATTATATATGTATTTTTTTCTAAATATTTAAAATCTTTCTTTAGTAATTTTTTCTAGCATAGTTCTATTGAAATTTTTACTGCAGCATGTTTTCATTTTTTAAATTACTTTTGCTGTTGTTTACTTTCTCTAAGAATTGTGAATAATGAAAAATCACATATTTTTTAAGAGAAAAGAGTGAAAAGTGTAGTTATATTTTGCTCATATTTCATGATCTCATCGTTAGTTGGTGGCACTAAGGTAATTATGTTAAGAACAAAAACTTCTAGGCTGGTTTTTGTTTCCAGGTAATGGATTCGTATGTATTTATTTGTGTTTTAGTTCATGAATCTGCAATTTTATATTATTTGAATGATCCTTACCATATAAGTCATTCTCTACTAGCAAACAGCTGTGTTACTTTAATTTAATCTATTGGGATCCAAGAGCCTTAAAGACTACTACCTTAGCTCATTGATAGATAAGGCAATAATAAGTTTGGCAACTATCTGTAAGATACACTGAAGTTTTATTACTAAGAAAATAATTTTAGAATGCCCTTTTTTTCTCCATTTTCCACCAGATATTTTACGATTCTGACGAAGAATTAGAGGTGAGACTTGAGAAAATGGAGACAAAGGTAAGAATGTAAAGTGGCTAAATTGATACATATACACACACACATGTACACACACAGAAATACATGCACACCTCAAAATAAAACCTGAGAGTGGTAAAAGGGAGATGGAAAAGAAAATATGACTCAATATGGAAGGAAAAACGAGCCAAATGTACAAAACTATTGAGAAGTATCAGAAGAGATTATGAGAAACATTTCTGAAGATTATGAATTTAATCTCTTTAATTTTTTAAATATTGCAGATATGATTTGGATTTTCTTGAAGATGAGAAGCTTTCTTAACCATCCACCACTTTCTTGATGAGTTATTATTCTCTCTGCCTTCCGTGAAACAAACTGATGGATACTAATGGCACTTATAATTACACTTATAGCTAGTCACTTGCATAGTTTACACATGTAGTTCTGCTACCAATGTTTAGTAATGAGTTAAACATTTTGGCTATATTTGTCCCTGAAGCTATAATTTAATAAATCATTATATATAGCAATAATAATAAGTAAAACAAAAGAGAAGGATAATTTTTTTGTTTTATGGTAATTATGTTGGGTGCTTTGGATCCTCCCAATAAAGTTGACTTCCCTAAAATAATTACACTTGAATTAGGAATAGAGACGCTAATTGTAAAAAATTGAAAGTTACTGTAAATCTTCTAATCATAGTTCTTTGCAAGTGTACTTAAGTTATTGTTCCACTTGAAATAAATGAAAACTGGAAATCTGAGGTGATGAATTATGGGTCCTTTTTAAGTAAGAAAGATGACAAGGAAATCTAATCAGCTGACTTATACTAAAATAAAGTACCTTGGCATGAGATCAAAGATAGGTGAAAAAATTAACATTTATGTTTTTTAATTAAGATAAAATGTGCAAGTTTTTATGTACATATTTTATGACTTCCTGATATAACAAAAAGTGTCGATAAAAGCACCCAATACTGGTTCTAACGACATCCAATTAGCATTAAAGAGTTTCTCTTATTATTGTTGTTATTTAGTGACTGAGTGAATATTAACCACCCAGTTGCCAGATGGGTGCTTGACATTCCACCACCATTGGCAATGACGCAGCCAAGTAGACACCAACATTCAGGTGTGTATGTATATTTTTACCTTTTTTGAATGACCCCCTCCACTATTCTTTGCAGGAAAAGACATCATAGAGATTAACCTCTATTATTACTAATCATTGTGCAACTCATAGATTAGCAGCATCAGCATCACCTGAAAGTCTATGAGAAATTCATCATGTCAGCTTTAAGCCAAAACTTACTGATCAGAATCTGCATTTTAAAAGACCCCAGGTGATTTGTTTTCAATTAAAGTTTGAAAAGCACTAGTCTAGAGTTTTCTTAGCATATTAATAAATAACAGCATTCTAGGTATAGAGTGACACTTTTGAAAAGATTTGAAGGTATGATTGGGATAATGAATCTATGAGAACATAATTAATGCATATTGTACAAATTGTATGAGATGATGGTGGAGGTGCTTCTAAGGATAAACATTGATTTCAAAGTAAAACATGATTTACTGAGCTTTTCTTTGGATTTCATAGATATCATACCTTGAAGATCCTAACTGAGAGGAAGAATTGGTAAGTATATTAAATTATTGGTAATTTTCCTGCTTTGGAGAATTGAATATACAACATGGTTGCAACATAATATGCATATGTATTTGTTAAGATAGTGTAAGTATAATTACAATATTTACTTGTGAGAACAGAAACATTAATATTTAAAGCCATTGTTTTCCTCTGTCTCCTGCTGGTAACAGTTTTCCTTAAAAGCACTACAAAAGGCATTTTGAACAGATGGTGGCTGGTTTTCTCTATCCTGCCTCCCCTCACAACTGCCATGGAGCCTCACCATTCATTAATCTTCCATAGACTTCCAGTAGCACAGCAACTAAATTACACACATACACACACTGAGGCCAGCATTTCTGTCAGGCTGAAAATTAAACTGAAGAGCACTGTGCCAAGTCTTTTAACCAAACTTCACTATAAAACAGTTCGAAGAATAAACATTTAGCTTGAAGGCTGACCCATGAATATCCAATCTTAAATAAAAATGTTGGCTGGTCATTATGTCTTAGACATTCTCTACAGAGTGTATCAGAAATCTTCAAGTGAAATGAAACTCTCTAAACATCTGGTTTGAATTCACCTTGACTCATAACTGTTTTAAAAGAGAGCTATTTCCTTGATCTTTGAAATAGGAAAAGAACAAAAGTATTACAAACAACCATGCTTTTACTAAAATTGTTATCACCTGCTGTTTAGAAGCAAATAGAATAATACTACACATTCTTTATTGGAACATGTCTTCCAGACTACATATTTTCTAAAAAGTAAAATGGGTTTATTTAATATTTGCAACTTTATATATTAAATATATATATTACACTTTCCTTATAAAGTTAAATAATGTACACTTCCAAGTCTCCCTCTTTTTTTAACTTTTTATTTTGATATCATTTCAAATTTAGGGAAAAGTTATAAAAACAGTACCAGGAGCTTCCACCCTCTTTAGCCAGCTGCACCTAATCGTTTAGATTTTACCACAATTGCTTTGTTATTATCACTACTAGTACTATTTCTCTCTGTATTTTAATGTTACGTAAATAAATTGGAACCATGATGTCTTCCAGCCAGAAAGTCTTTTGTATATTTCCTATGACCAAGAACATTCTCTTATATGACCAGAGTACAATTTTCAGAATTAGGAAATATAACATGAATACCATAGTATAATCTGAACTCTATATTCAAATTGAATTCATCTGTTGTCCAAATAAAGTCCTTTAGAGCTATTCTTTTCTCCCTATTTAACCACTGATCTAATATCTTGCATTGCATTTAGCTGTCTGGTCTCTGGTTTTATTCAGTCTGGAACAGTTCCTCAGTTGTACTTTCACTTTCATGACCCTGACACTTTCAAAGACTGCAGGCAGTTATTTTGTACAATGTCCCTCAATTTGGATTGTATAATATTTCCTTATAACTGGATTCAGGTTATGAATATCAAGGCAGGACTATCACATAAATGACAAAGTGTCTTTCTCAGTGTATCACATCCAGAGGCACATGACATTGATTTATCCTTTTGTTGGTGATGATAACTTCGATCACTTGGTTTACATGGTGTCTATCAGTTTTTTTCACCATAAAGTTACTATTTTTCTCTGTGATTAAGCATGGGCACCATTTGAAACACATTTAAAATGGTGGAAAATTGCTATCATATTTACAAAACACTAGTTTTCTATATTTATAATGCCTGGGGTCTAGGAGTTTTATTTTCACAAAAAGTATGCTTAATTCCATTAGAATATAAAAAATAATAATAATTGCTATGTCAACATATTTTTGATTGTGGATTTAAAAAAAAAAGTCAGATGGCTTAAGCTCAAAATGTCTTGAAATTAAATAAAGCTTTCTCTCATATCTTCTAATATATTTTGACCACTCCTTAAAAAAAAAAAAGTACTTTTGAAATAAGGTAAGAAGACCAAGGCCAATCTTAAACAAACATATTTGTATTATTGTCCTCTTTTTAAAAGAATAATGTTTAATATTTGATCACAAAAATTGTATTGACTAATTTAATTATTAGCTTCAGATGCAAATTTGAAATTGTAATTTAGAGCCAAAGCTATTTTTTTAATTTAGTAGAGATTAATGTAAAGGATAATCTTTTTATTCATAATAATTGGGGAGAATTCTGCAATGGTACTTCAAAAGCTGAAGCTATTATATAGAGAAATTCTTCCCTTTCTTTTTACATACTTTGTTCAAATTAACTACAGATCTGTTAGAAAATCATATTAAATAGTTGCCTCACTGGGTTTATGACTTTAAAAATTCAAAATACTATATTAATATGAATATAAGCCTATTTTACTCCATGACAGTGTTTCACAGTTCTTCATAGAAAACAGTGGTAGAATTAATACTTTCAAGGTCTACTTTGTATCAGGCTTTGTGTTCAAGGCTGTTTATGACAGTGTGAATGTTTTAAAGGTTGCTAATGGTAAATAAAGAATCCATCTGAAGCTAAAGCAATTGGGGTATTAGCTTGCACCTAACCTATGATTATAATCTGATTTTACCCTGTAGAGCTGTATTTTAGAGAACTACTGAGGTAAGCTCAAAAGAGGGCTACTAAAATGTAGAACTGGAGAGGGTGTTTTTGAGAAAAAAATAGTCTTGAATTAGAGTGAAAGTGGTTGTGAGTACAGTAGGATACCAGCCCAGGTATTGGATGGATTGATGCCTATGTCTTAGGTAAGAATGCTCAGAAGAAGATAGGTGAAAACTGAAAGAGCCATTACACATCAAAACCTTTGAGACATCAAGAACATAAATACCTCAACAGCATTTAAATCAGCAAAAAGTGGAAATGAAAGCCTTTGCATAGGTTTGAGCACTTCTGAAATGGGTGGTGGAAGGCCAAGGAATAAATACAGTCATCAGGGATTTTGGTGGAGCCTGAACAAAAGTTGCCTGAACAAAATACCTAAAAAGAATACTTAGTACACTCAGCAGTACTTGTCTTCACTCATTTAGTGGATAAATATTTTTGAGACACTACCACATGTGAAGCACTATTCTAGGCACTAAAGTGAAGCATTAAAACCTCAAAGAAGAGATAGCAGGTTTTGATTGTCTGTTGAAAGGTTCTAAATGAACAACGCTAAAAGTTGATTAGATATTTATTGTGTGTCAACATGGTTTAATGACTGATGTTTGGGGCTGTAAGTGGATACAGTAGAGAGTTGACCCTAACAAATGTGAATTCTGAAACTCTTTAATATAAGGTTTTTCCATATTTCCTGAAAGCACATATATTCATATATAGATAGAAACATATGAAAATTGGTTGTGTTTCATTACTACTCACATGACAAAAAGGTCATTTCTGAGGTTTAAAAACACTACATAAAAAAATCAAAAGAATAAATTTATCTTTCCATAAGATTTCCAACATTGCACTAAATTTCTCTGTCTTATTTGTTTGTTTATATTTATTTATTTATTTATTGAGACACAGTCTCGCTCTGTTGCCCAAGCTGGAGTGCAGTGGCGTGATCTCAGCTCACTGAAGCCTCTGCTTTCCAGGTTAAAGCAATTCTAGTGCCTCAGCCTCCCAAGTAGCTGGGATTACAGATGTGTTAAACAACCCCTGGCTTTTTTTTTTTTTTCCAGTGGAGATGGGGTTTCACCATGTTGGCCAGGCTTGTCTCCAACTTCTGGGCTCAAGTGGTCCACCTACCTCAGCCTCCCAAAATGCTGGGATTACCAGCATGAGCCACCGTGCCCAGCCTAATTTCTCCGTCTTCCGCCAGTGAACACAGGTTCAGCAGCTATATAATGCAATACTTCAGAGCACTACTTACTGACTTAGCTTGCTATTGCTGCAGTAGCAAATCACCACAAACTTAGTGACTTGAACCAGTGAAAACATATTGTCTTATAGCTTTTGAGGCCCTAAGTATGACAAGGGTCTCATGGGGCTAAAATCAATGTGTCGGCAGGGTTATGCTCCTTTATAGACACGCTAAGAATAGTTTGTTTTGCTGTCTTTTCCAGCTTCTAGAAGCCCTTGCACTCCTTGGCTAGTGGTGCCCTTCTATCTTCACATTTAGCAATAAACTTTCTCACACTGCATCACTCTGACAGCCTTCTGCTCTCTTTTTCACTTTTTGGGACCCTTGTGTTTACGCTGGAACCCCTTAGATACTCTCAATTAATCTTCCTATATTAAGACTTACTGATCAACAACCTTAATTCTGTCTGCTATCTTCATTTTCTTGGTCTTGAAACCTGACCTATTAAAGGACATTTGAGACATTGCTCTGACTACCACACATATGTTGCTTAGTTGGCATAAAGAGAGTTGTGATTTGCTAAGAGTTGTATACAGAAAGTTTCATTCTGCAATTTAAAATACCAAATTGCCTCTATTCTTATTACCTTTTAACTGTTTCCCTAAATTATACTATAAAATTGTATGTTGTCTGTAGAGTTCATATCTACAGATATCATTTCGGATATTCCTACAAAATATTTTTCTTTGGGATAGCAAAGCCTACTTATTTACAGAAGCAGAAAATATCAGCTTAATCTTCAAAATAATACATTAATGAATTCCAATTAAGATGCAGATTAATTGATGAAGTGCAAACCATATCAATTTTTTTAACTGATAAGTTCTAAAGCATTTATAATTCAGATATCAGTGTCAATATCTTATCCCTAAATGCCTATACAAAATTAAATAAAATATTGACTCCAAATATTGTACTAAGTCTACAGCTATCCTGATATTCATTCAAATTTTTAGAAGTTGGTAGATGGAGGACAAGAGGTTGCCTATGATATTTTGGTCACTATGGCTCTTGCCTCAACCTTTTGAGGGATTGAAATTTGAAAATTATTTCCTCATTTTGCTATTTTTTATTATTTGTGTATATGCTCATAAAAACACAAAAATATACATATACACACATATATGTATATGTGTATGTAGGCATTAAAAACACAATAATATACACATACACACATATGTGTATATATATAGATAGATATATACACACACACATACGCACACATGTACACTTTACTGAAAACTGGAAATTGGGAAAGGAAGAATAACTAATGCATACACGATAATCTCTTAGAACTCTTGGCTTATAGCATATGATCGATAACTACTTTTATAATGTATTACAAGTTTAAAAGACCATTAACTTGATTAATAAATTGATTTTTACTTCAGTCCAAAGGTGGTGTATTAAAATGCATGCCTTTGAAGCAAGATACACCTGGACTTAAATTCAAGCTTCAACTTTTTAAGGCCTCATCATGGCTCTTCTGCCTACTCCACTGTGTCCAGCTGCCCATCAGAAACCTCAGGCTAGGCTCAAATGACATTTATCAGTGTGTGGACACAGGGCCTCATATGGGAGGATCAATAAGCCACTCGAGAGCTGGGCGCAGAGGTTCACACCTATAATCTCAGCACTTTGGCCGAGGCAAGCAGATTACCAGAGGTCAGGAATTTAAGGCCAGCCTGGCCAACATGGCAAAACTCCATCTCTACTAAAAATACAAAAAAATTAGCCATACGTGGTGGCATGCACCTGTAGTCCCAGCTACTCCAAAGACTGAGGCAGGAGAATTGCTTGAACCCGGTAGATGGAGGTTGCAGTGAGCTGAGATCACACCACTGCACTCCAGCCTGAGTGACAGAGTGAGACTCCATCTCAAAAAAAAAAAAAAAAAAAAAAGCCCGGTAATAATAACAATAAAAGCCACTGAGGCTCCATCCCTGCAGGGTCTGACTGACTAGAGTAACCTGGCACATAATCTTTCCTCATCTGCAAAATGGGAATACCTAATAAATAGGGGTTTTCTGAGGAATAAGTTAAACAGCACATGGAAAGTGACTAACAAATACTGACTTCGTGCTCTAAAGTCCTGTTGTTCTTTGTCAAAAGTTTGTTGATACTGTGTTTTGTTGTTTATCCCAAATGACACCATAACAATGTTCTTATAGTTGCCAGCCATTCAAATCTGACCTCAATGTTTTATATCTCACCCTTAAGAAAAATTCTAGAAGTTGTCACATAATTTTAATACAAGTGTACTATATAATGAGAATAGTTGTAGGTAGTATGAATCATGTCTAAAACCAAACAAATTATTAGATCTGAAAGCTAAAGAGACTGTAAATTGGTAACACTATTGTTATTGCTTGAATGTTTCTTGATATACACCTGCTATAAAACTCTTGATTTTGCCTATCTTGCCAACCTAACAGTTTGTGCCTACCTACTTAATAAAATTTCAGGGTTCTCACAAACAGGCTGGGTACAGATGGCTCAAAAGGATACCTATGAGAAATAGGCCTTTGAGATCCACAAGCAAGACAATACACTTCTTAAAATTGTAAGATTCCTTAGGGCAGCTGTTGACAGCTGCAATGCATATATACATGGACTAATTCCCATTTAAATGACCCCTTTTGGGTGGTGCGGAGACTGCAGGGATGATCACATCCCACTGAACTATTTTGGTATCTTAGAAAAAAATTTACTACCTAAATTTTTTAAAGGCCTTCACATACGCCTAATAATACAACAGAACTTTCAACAAAATATTTACCAAAACAGAGCTGGACTTTACTGTGAAAAAAATAAACTTGTAAAAAATAGTGGCAATCTTTTATTTTAAATGGTCTATCTTTTTATTATCACAAGCCTGTTTAGGTCAGTGACCTAGTTAGCATAAATGATCACACGTGTGTGTGTGTGTGTGTGTGTGTGTGTAATACAGAAACACTTGAATTGGTTCCTTCAGGTTTTGAACAACTAAAGAAGGAGGATCATTTTTAAAAACAAGTCAACTTGAATGTGATTTTTGGAATGTCATTTCTAGTTTGTAAAATTAACTAATAAAATTAGTTATTTTATTATGCTGGAGTGCAGTGACGTGATCTCAGCTCACTGCAACCTCTGCCTCCTGGGTTCAAGTGATTCTCCTTCCTCAGCCTCTCCAGTAGCGGGGACTACAGGCGTGCACCACCACGCCCGGCTAAATTTTGCATTTTTAATAGACATGGGGTTTCATCATGTTGGCCAGGATGGTCTCGATTCTCTTGACCTCGTGATTTGCCCACCTCGGCCTCCCAAAGTGCTAGGATTACAGACGTGAGCCACCGT